>JAODAL010042942.1:0-34322 GCA_025379985.1 Phyllomedusa bahiana | reverse complement strand
GAAGTGAAGACCCACATGGTGAGGGATTCTGAAATAAAGAACAACATGTTATGTGCACTAAAAGACATTAGGTAATTTCTCAATCCATCAAAATAATGGTTTTGGCGATGAATGAGGCAACTTTGCTCAGTGGTATTTTAAAAAGTAGCTCCGATAATGACGGGGTGACCACAGCTTTCTTTAACCCTTTGTAGGCATTTCACGTAATTAAACAATATATTTTTTTCATGCATGATAAGAGTGGGAGAAATGTGATATAGAAGCTAGAAAACGGTTTCTATAGAGGTGCATTAACCCTTTAAAGTCTCTTTATACGCCTTACAGAAGCACACAGAGTTATTTCTGTCGGGTTCTGTATTATTTTGGCTGTGTAATAAAAGAGCAATAAAGATTCCTTGCCAATGTGTATGAGCCCTTACAAAGGGTTTGTTTCTTATCTGGAGAAATAAGATCCTGCAACTTTCTCCTGCAGCAACAGAGGCCAGAGAGATGACTGCGCCTGCATGGCTCTCTTTCATCACTTCTATAGGAGTTCCAAGTACAGCTAATCAAGCGGAACTCCCATTGAAGTAAATGGAGAGAGCAGCCATCTTTCTGTTCTTCATGGCTACAGCAGAAGACTGTGAAAATCTGTTTTGCAAGATGAAAATACACCTTTAACTCCTTTACAACCACCAACCTACTTTAGATAGGAAACGGTGCAGGTTGGTAATCTGCATCAGAGATTTGCGGCTTCCAGCTTTCTGTTCGAAGAGCAGTCTTTGTAAGCGCCAGGGAGTGGAGGAAATCTCCAATCCCCAATGTTTAACGCTTTGGTTGCTGCGGTCAGTGACTGTGGTATAATCAAAGAGCATTCCCCTGCTCCATCAGGTGATCCGGACTCCCAGTGACCTGATGGAGCCTGGGGAATGTCTATAGAGTCAGCTCTGGGGATCTTGAGTAGCCCCAGGGCTGTCTGTACAGTAGCTTGCTGTCAGGGCACACTATATGCTGCTGTGACTGCTGCCCATATCATACTGACACAGATAATAATGTATTAGCAGATTCATTCAAGTAAAAAAAAGTGTTAATGGGATTCAAAAAACCTCCAAAAACATATGTACTATATATGTATAAAATAAATAATAAAATAAAAAGAAATATTTAATAAAAAAGTTATTGTCTCAAAATTACACAAAAAACCCTACACATATTAGGTATCTACACTACAGTAATAACCTGTAGAGTTAATCTAACAGGTTTTTTAGTGTGAAATGTGAATGGTGTTAAAACTACCCACCCAAAAAATACAACTCCTCCCACATGAAACAAGTCCTCATACAACTTCATCACTTAAAAGATAAAAAAGTTATGACTGTTGAAACTCAAGGAGGCAAAAGCTACAGGATTTAGCTGGCCATTAAGGCTTTTTCAGGCCTGATGCTTAAGGGGTTAATAACTAGTGTTGAGCGATTTTTATCGACAAAGTTGAAATCGGCAAGGTTTTTTATGGTGATCGAAATTTCCAGATCATGCGATAATTAAGGTTAAAATCTGAGCATCATCTATTAAGATCGCGCCTTTTTCAGCGCTTCCTGTAATTTTGGCGGCAGCAAATCAGATTACAGTATAGAGCAGGTGAGATGTGTGTGCGACGCCATGATGGGAGTGTGTATGGTTGCGATGGCTGGATAAATCACTGACCACTTCTTTACATAGAAACAGCGTTCTGTTCAAGCCTCAGTGTCTCTCTGGTCTCATAGGGGATAGGACTGCGCTCGGCCTGAGGGCCAAACAGCTCACGCGAAATTTGTCTATTTCTGCAACAGAGAAACCTTCTATATTAGCTGTGATCCTGCCAATTTAGTTTGATTAGAGATTTGATGATTTTATGTAGTTACTAGCGAATTTTAAAGAGCATCTACCGCTGTAAAATTCACGTCGGTGGGGAGCGGGGGGGGGGGGGCCAGCGGGCGAACACAGACAAGTCTATCTATAAAGAACACTGGTAAAGTTCACCATGACTTACTGTTGAACATTGTAGTGGAATATCTTTATAATTAACAGTTTGCATATTGAAATATTTCCTGGATATTGGGCAGGCATGAACTTATATTGGATACACAATCATTTTAGTAACTGCAGGGTCTCTTTGGTTAGCTGCAAAACTCCACTTTTATTTCGTATACATATCGATAGGTGTTCATTTTTCAAATTTACCCATTACTCCTGTGACTGTTGATATATCCCCTTGCAGTTAAAATACAATACAGCAATTTGTAGTCGCACAGGTGTTTGTTGCCAAAAATACCGTGTATCGTACGAAAACATCACAGTTACCGTGTTTTTTGACTTTGCGAACCCAGCATTGTTCATTGACGACAGCATCCACGTATATTTAAAACAGCCAATTCTATTTTCACACAGGTGAATTGAAAGGTGCATAAAATACCGTTTATTATACCAAAACCATAACAGTTACGTGTTTTTGACTTTGCGCACCCAGAATTGTTCATTGACGCAGATCTTACGTAAATCTTAAACTAGCAATTCTATATCACCACAGGTGAATTGAAAGGTGCACAAAAATACCGTTTATTTATAACAAAACTAACAGTTACGTGTTTTTTTGACTTTTGCACAACAGCAGTGTTCATGACGCAGCATCTACGGTAAATCTTAAAACAGCAAATCTTTATTCACCACATGTGAATTGTATGGTGCAAAAAATATCGTTTATTATACCAAAAATAACAGGTACGTGTCTGTTTGAACTTTTGCGTACCCAGCATTGTTCATTGACGCAGCATCTACGTAATCTTAAAACAGCAATTCTAAATTCTCACGGTGAGTTTGGAAAAGGTGCAAAAAATACCGTTTATTTATACCAAAACAATAAACGAGTTAGGTTTTTTGCCATTTTTACGACCCAGCATTGTTCAATGAGCAGCATCTATGTAAATTCTTAAAACAGCAATTCTATTTCACCACAGGTGATTGAAAGTGCAAAAAATACTCGTTTATTATACAAAAACATAAAACTAAAAAAAACAGTTACGTGTTTTTTGACTTTTGCGCACCAGCATTGTTCATTGATGCAGCATCTACGTAAATCTTAAAACAGCAATTATATATTCACAAGGTGAATTGAAGGTGCAAAAAATTCCTTTATTTTATCAAAAACATAAACAGTTACGTGTTTTTTTAATTTGCGCCACCCAGCATTGTTCATGACGCAGCATCTAACGTAAATTTAAAAACAGCAATTCTATATTACCATCAGGGTGATTGAAAGGTGCAAAAAAAGTACCGTTTTTTATATTCAAAACATAACAGTTACGTTTTTTTTGATTTTGCGACCCAGCATTGTTCATTTGACGAGATCCTACGTAAATCTTAAACAGCAATTTATATTCACCACAGTGTAATGAAAGGTGCAAAAAATACCGCTTTATTATATACAAAATCTTAAACAGTTACGGTTTTTTGACTTTTGCACCCCAGCATTGTTTCATTGAACGAGCATCTAGTAAATCTTTAAAACAGCAATTCTATATTCACACAGGTGAATTGAAAGGTGCAAAAAAATACGTTTATTATACCAAACATAAACAGTACATTGTTTTTTGACCTTTTGCGCACCAGCATTGGTTCATTTGACGCAGCATCTACGTAATCTTTAAACACAAGCAATTCTAGATTCCCCAGGTGAATTGAGGTGCAAAAAAATATCGTTTATTATACCAAAAATAACAGTTTGTATTACGTTGGTTTTTTGACTTTGCGCACCCAGCATTGTTCATGGACGCACGCATCTACGTAAAATCTTAAACAAGACAATTCTTTATTCACCACAGGTGATTGAAAAGGTGCATAAAATACCGTCATATTATATCAAAACATAACAGTTACGTGTTTTTTGCTTTTGGCACCCAAGCTTTGTTCATTGACGCAGCATCTACGTAAATCTTAAAACAGCATTCTATAATCACCCACAGGTTGAATTGAAAGGTGCAAAAATACCGTTTTATTATATCAAACAATAACTGTTACGTGTTTTTTGATTTTGCACACCCAGCATTGTTCATTGATTGCGCATCTACGTAAATCTTTAAACGCAATTTATATTCACAACTGGTGAATTGAAAGGGCAAAAAATACCTTTTATTATAACAAAAAATAACTGATACGTTTTTTTTTGAATTTTGCCCACACCATATTTGTTTATAGACACCTTGCAGTTAAATTTTGAATCCAGCAATTTGTTTTGATTAGAGGGATTTGAGAATAGCTGTGATTTGCCGTCTTTTCTAATAACGAGACTTTCCAAAACTATTCCATACTTCTCAAATTTTTATATTTCTGAACATGGAGCGAATGAGGTGGTAAGCGAGCAATAGAGGGGGGTAGCCACATGGAGGTAGAAGTACGAGAGAAGGTGCTCTATCCAGTGCTGGCGGCGGACTACACGCATGCCAGCGGATCGTTCAGTTGCTGGACGTGCAGGGCCTGTCATGCTGGGTCATGGGCCCTGTGAAATCTAAAGGTAACGAAACATCGTTCGCCAATCTGTCTTCAGTGGTTAATGCACCTGCATCTAGCAGTCTTACCTCCTCGTCCTCGCAGCTCAGCACAATGTCGGCATCAGCATCATCAGCATCCGGGTCCAAACATGAGCAGCCCAAATGTCAACCTGTGTACCCTCCACTGTGGATAATCCCTATTGTCTGAGACCTCTTTGATGACAAATATGTGGGTGGGGTCCAGAAGGCTGTTAAAAGATCAAGAGGATGAATTAGTCTTCTCTGACGCCAGTTACTGATGCCATCAGAGGAGGTGAAGGAAGCCGGTCAATCGGCAAAAATCCGGCAGTCGGCAACGCCTTGCAGTTGCCCATTGCTGTAGCCCGCAGCTTCTGGATGCAGTAGTCAGTGGACGACCAAGTCACCTGTGTTGTGATGTTGATGATGACGAACAATTGCGGATCCTTCTGGTCTTTTCCGCCGAATTTGCTTGCGAGCGCTTCATCAGTGGACGAGGAGGAAGCCGATGGGGTAGAGTAAATAGGGTCCGCACAAAAGGAGAGGGCGGTCGCAGAAGTCCGAGATATGATTCCGCCAGCCGTTCAGCGCAAACCCCCGCTCCTCGCTTATCGCCGTCCAACAAAGGTCCAGACTTCTCAACCTGGACCTTCTTTGAGCAAAGCCTCTGATTCACCCAGCGATGTCATATGCGCCTTCTGCCGTTAACCGCATAAGTAGAGGCAAGAACCTAAGTGGTTAACCACCACCAACATGTCTATCACATGCAAGCGAATGCTCCTAATGAGTTGAAACAATGGAGGGTCAACTTGGCAAAAAAAGGCAAGGACCGACGCCGGGCCTCAACACTATCACACCACTCTGTCTCCGCTTCTCCTACTCCCCACCACCAAGCGTTCCTCAGCTTGCCCATGTCTTCGCAGAGTCATGATCAGGGATCAGCCTCCGCTTCAGCCTCACGTCGCCCGAGTACCACAGCACAACCAGAGGACACATCCTACCCCTTCTTCCGCCAGTTTGACGACCTGCACGCCGTACAGCGGCCAGTTTAGCAGCCAGGCCTTCTGTTCTTCCAGGTTTGGGGCAGAAGAACACTTTAACCATACATCCACAAGCCAAAATGCCTGAATGTTGGCATTGCAGGCTTTTGGACTTGGAAATGTTGCCTTTCCGTCTGGTGGACACAGATGGGTTCCGACACGTCATGGCCCTCGCTGCCTCCCAATACCAGATGCCGGGAGGCAATTTCTTTTGCCAGTAAAGCCGTCCCTGCCTGCCAAGCACGTGTCATCTAAATTTACAAGCGCGTTGTCTGCATATGTGTCCGGAAAAGTCCATCTCACCACGACAGTGGACTAGTAAGCTACGGCCAAGGCCACTATATATCTGTGACAGCTCACTGGGTGAGTGGAGTGGTGTCTCTGGGGGTGACGGTGGGCTTAGCTCGGGCCCGTCTTCAAAAACCGCAGGGATGGTGCAGGGTTCTTTTCCCAAAGGTGGGGGGGCGGGGTGGCCCTCTGGTGGCATACGGGTCCAGAGACACCAGGCCGTGTTGAAATTAATCTGACCTTGAGACCGTCCACCACACAGCGTCAGGAGCTGTGGAAGCTCTCCGCAACGAGACGAGCGCGGGCTGGGTGGACAAGGAACCTTGTGCCAGGCAAGGGTGTGTGCGATTAAGGGCGAAATCTGTGGCCGCCCTTAAGATCGGTAGGCTGGGCACATCCGTGCCTGGCCAATGTCATGAACTTTCGTCCAGGAAATTTCTAAAGAGCTACCCGGGTCTGGAGGCCTGATGAAAGACAGGCTCGAAGGTCTTGAGTTCGCACTTCCGCGTTCGCACCCTGCTTCGGTCCCGCCTGGCTGCGTTGCAGCGTAGCTCGGCCTCCCGTCAACCGTCTCAATGTTGACGTGGCAACATGCTGGAATTCACCCTCCACATTGCTCAGCGATTGTGCAGCAGCGCATGCCATTACGCTGTTACGAAGTGACACATGGTGACAGCTGCGGGAGGACTCGGGGTGTTTTGAAACCACCGAGGTGGGGAGGAAGGTGAAAGGCTCTGCACCATCCTTGCCAGGTTTTTGAAGAAGCCACAAAAATCTGATCAGTGGGACAATGCCTTGTCAGCATGAGCCTGTGGTGATCTTAGTTCTGGAACGATCGTTGGAAACTCGGAAACAACAGGTCCCGCCTGCACCGGAGGGGAGACGGACACAGTAGCGGACAGGAGCCTTTCTCTCCATCAAATCCACCGGCCGACAGGTTTCACAATTTCATCAGTCTTCATTAGGCAAGTGGTTCGGGGTCCAGAGCTAGTGCACTGTGGGCGCATCAGCTCTCAGGGTGCATATCTCAGGCAAGTCAGGGCTGTGTTGAAGCTGTGCCGGAGGTCAGCGGAGGAGGAGGAGGAGGAGGAGGGATTCTAGACACTTGATGTTACCGTAGTCCCTGCCGTGGAAAAGAGGTTGGCGCGAATTTGAGGCGTAGGAGGAAGATGAGGAAAGATCAGTTTGTAGTGCCCCTCGGCCAGAGGCTTGGGAAATCAAGGCTCCATCTCTCACATGTGTGCTTGATGCTCCCATTTCTCCAACATGATCTCGCATTAGGCATCAAAGCGGACAACAGTTACTGGGTGGCCACCTCTGGATTCCGGTACAAAACAAAACTCCAGCACTTTCCTTCCACCACTCTAATAGTGGGAGTCATGCCTAGAGGTGTTGTCCTGCCAGCAGCCAGCGTCACATGTGAGCGGACCTCAGCACAGCTGGAGGTTGTCATTAAGACAAACGCATCGGCTTTCCACAGATAATTGCTGGATCGTGTGTTTTTCACTTTCTTCAAGATGGAATCAGGCATGTATCTCTGATGATGTTGTGGCACCAATTGCGAGGGTCACCGATTAGGTGCGGTCTACTTCTCATTCCCCCACTTTTCAACAGAACTGGTCCTCTTGAAATCTTTTTTTTTAAAAATGATCATTTCTTACTGAATTTTATTCTCTTTTCTTTTTATTCTCTTTTGCTGTGAGGAGACTGTAAATGACAGCAAGGTTTCATGACAACACCGTTTATTCCATTTTCTCACTTTATCTTAAGAAGTTTTCGCATTGTCATTGGTTTTTGAGGTCATGTTGCTGTGAGTACAGCTATATTTATGGTCCTTGGAACTGAAGTGTGGCTCTAATGGCATTTCTCCCTCCCAATTTTTAAAGTGGCTGAGAAGTCATATTTATAATTTTTTGGGGTCATGGTAGCTGTGGATACAGCAATAATCATGCTTTGGAACAGAAAATGTGGCTCTAAGTGGCAATTTCTCCCTCACATTTTTAAACAGTGGCTGAGAAGTCATATTTATAATTTTTTGGGATCATGTAGCTGTGAGATAACAGCATTATCATGGTCCTTGAACAGAAATGTGGCTTCTAAGTGGCATTTTCTCCCTCCACAATTTTTAACAGTGCTGAGAAGTCATTTTTATAATATTTTACCCTTGGTCATGCTGCTTTGAAATGCAGCAATACTAAGGTCCTATTATAAAAAAATCGTTGTTTCTAACAGACATTTGTTCTTTCACAATTGACCAAGTGGCTCAAGGGTCATTGCTTTGAATTTTTGGGGGGCATTTTGCTTTGAAAATGCAGCAATACTACAGGTTTCCTATTCTAAAAAAATGTGTTTCTATTAGACATTTGTTCTTTCACAATTGTCAAAAGTGGCTTCATGGGTCTTGTTTGAATGTTTGGGGGCAGTTTGCTGTGACATGCAGGCTATACTACAGGTTCTATTCTAAAATAAAAATTTGTTTTCTAAGCAGAATTTGTTCTTCTCAATTGTCTAAAGTGGCTCAAGGGTCATGCTTTGAATTTTTGGGGGCATTTGCGGGTGTGACATGCAGCATACTACAGGTCTATCTAAAAATGTTGTTGTCTAACAGACGTTTGTCTTAACAATTGTCCAAAGTGGCTCAGGGTCAATGCTTTGATTTTTGGGGGCATTTTGCTGTGACATGCAGCTATACTACAGGTCCTATTCTAAAAAATGTTGTTTCTAACAGACATTAGTTCTTCACAATTGTCAAGAGTGGCTCAAGGGTGTTGGTGCTGTCAGAAACTTGAATAGGTAGGACACTGTTAATGGACACATATTGCAAATGACTTGTTTTTGCAAAGATCTTTAACTACTATCAATCCTGTATTGAGACAAACCCATTTAATCCAATGAAAAGAGAAACAAAGACATGGTGGGATTCCATGCTATTTTAAATTTGTGTTTTCTTGAATTAAACTAGCCTAAAAAAACTTGAATGTTACAAATTAGCTGGTAAAAAAATTCCCTGAATTGTACAGGGAGGTACAGGAAAATTGACCAGATGTAGGTTTATTAGAGGACTGGATTATTGGAGCACGGACAGGACACAAAGTACAGAGACAACTTCCTCCAGCACGTTGATTAAAATGAGAAAAAGGAATGCCAAGCAAAAGGGCACCCTGGGTGTAACAGGAGCGTTAACACCAGTATTTCAAGTGAAGCCTCAATTGGTACCGCACTCATACGGAGGGGCAAGCGCTACCAGGTCTTGAACTGTGTACTGAGGAAGGCTGGGTTCTCACACAGTCGCTTCCGCACTTTGCTTCAGCACGTCTGTTTTGTCTGCTGCGTCAGAAGGGGCAATTTTAACCTGCGGGTTTATAGATGGACGGACGCCAGCCTGGGCTCTCACCGGACCACTGTAACTCCGGCCCTGGGTCATGCTGTGGCACAGGACAGTTCTCGTCTATGTCCAGTTCCAACTAAAATGTTGGGTTGAAAGACTCCTTTTACCGGCCACTTGTAATCTGGGGGGGGGGTGGGGGGGGGTTTTTTTTTGTTTCAGACAGGTTTAATGGTCATACTGTGGCACAGGACAGGGACAGTATATGTCCAGTTCAACTAAATGGTGGTTGAAAGACTCCTTTTCTGGCACTTTTTAAACTGTGGTCAGACAGGTTTAATGGTCATTCTGCGGTACAGGACTGATATAGTTAGTGTCCAGTTTCAACTAAAATTGGTGGTTGAAAGACTCCTTTTTCCGGCACTTTTAAATCTTGGGGGTCATGCAGGTTTCGGCTCATGCTGGTTCAGGACAGGGATATCAATGTCCAGTTTCAAGTTAACATGATGATTCAAATCATACTGCTCTGCACTATTAATTTGTGGGTGATGCAGGTTTATAGGGTCATGCTGTGGTAAAAGGACAGGGTAGTGAATGGTCTGTGATTTTTTCTGTGTCTTTTTATAACTAAGTGTTTGGCCTAAGTTGTAGCAGTATCCATTTGACTGTTGTGGGATGTTCATTTCAGCTTCACCAGCCTTGTTTGGGTGTAATACGAAGGTGTTGTTGCTCTCCCATGACTTTTAATGGTAATCGCTCATAATCGATGCTCCACTTCGAAAAAACCTTATCGATAGCGGCGACTATCGACTATCGCTCGATCTCGATAGCCCAACGCAATCGCTTCAACACTTTTAATAACAGTTTGGTAAATGGTGTAACTTAGCATTTTACACTCATGCTCAGATTTCACAAAAAATTTTTAAAAATTAAAAAATTAGAATTTGTCCCTTACATTCTAACAGGAACATTTCTAGGCTAAATTAACATGTTGTGCCATGCTGCGACACTTTGCATCACCATCAACCAGTACCTGAATATAGAAAAAGTCATAACACAAAGTTCTACATAAAATAATAGTCAGACTATTACCAAATAACACCGC
Source organism: Phyllomedusa bahiana (assembly GCA_025379985.1). NCBI lineage: Eukaryota > Metazoa > Chordata > Amphibia > Anura > Hylidae > Phyllomedusa > Phyllomedusa bahiana. The sequence goes on along the minus strand of JAODAL010042942.1, from coordinate 24,044 downwards.
TATGCAAAACCAGAATCCCAAGGACAATATTACCAAAAATCTTACTAAGACCACATATCACCACCCTCATAGTGACTAATTATTACACACATAGTTGCTGAATGATACCTACACACCATGACCACATATCACAACCACATAATGACTGAATAACACCTCCACACCATGATGACATATCACCACCACATAGTGACCAAATAATACATGATACCATTACTGAATATAAATCATTATACTTCAACCAATATTACCGCCATACAGTGACCATACAGTGGTAGATATCAGTTGTTCACAGGCGCTCTGCACACATTTAAGTGACTACAGTAAAGTTACATCCATATGATTCACAGGAGACATCTTTGATGAGTTTTCTTTCCCTTATTCTTCTCCATCTAGCTCAGACAGCCATGATAACTTCTTCTGGCCACGACTCTTCACTGTAGAATTTACAAAACAAACATCTTAGACTTCTCACTTTTCCAGCACTTTTCTACCAATTCCTATCTCTGTACAAACTCCCAATCTATAGTGCCTCTAATGGTAATAATGACCTCTTTGTGCCTTTTAACAGTAAAAGTGCTCCCGAACGGCTATAGGGCTCCCATTTGTGCATGTTTTAATCTTGTTTTGTATTCCCATATAGGAGATAGTTAAATCCCCCAATATAGCATGTAGGTAGGTAGACTTACAGGTCCCCCAATAGGTAGGTATCTAAGTCCACTATTAAGTAGATCGCTAGTTATATAGGCTTCCCCAATAAGTCGGAATATAGGTCCCTAGTATGTAGTTATATAGGCCCTATGTAGGTAGGTGTGTAGGTATATTGGCCCCTTGTAGGTAGGAATATAAAGCCCCCAGTCGGGAGGTAGGCATAGAGGCCAGCCAGTTAGTATGTACCTACCCCCCAGTAGGTAGGTATATAGGCCCCCTGTAGGTAGATATACAGGCCCCGATAGATATATAGGCCCCTTGTAGAAAGATATATAGGCCCCTGTAGATAGATATATAGGGCCACATTTATACAAACTGTCTTGGTCTAAGACTTTTCTTGTTGCTCATAGCAACCAGAGAGCCACTTTCATTTTTTTAGAGCACTATATGAAATGAAAGAGGGGCTCTCAATGGTTGCTATGGGCAATAAGAAAAGTCTTAGAAGAGACTGGTTTTCATACATGGACCCATACGTGTAGTTGTAGGTAGATATACAGCTCCCTTGTATTTAGACAGATACGGCCCCTCTAGGTCTTATGTATTCATCAGTAGTTTAATTAATTAGTAGTGTTGAGTGATTATTATCGACAAAGTTGAAATCGGACGGTTTTACGTTGGATCGGATTTTTTTTAGATCACGCGATAATTTAGGTTAAAATCTGTGCATAATTATTAAATCGCGCCATTTTTGGCTTCTGTCATTTTGGGCAGCAGCAAATCAGCTTACAGAATAGAGCAGGGTGCGATGTGTGTGCGACGTCATGAATGGGTGTGTTGGTGGCGATTGGCTGGAAAAATCACATGGACTTTGATTTTACATTGAAAACAGCCTTACCGTACATGATAAGTGTGTGTCAGTATCTCAAAGCGGTAGGACGTCGCTCTGCCTCTGTGCAAACTGCTAAGCGAAAAATTATTCTATTTGTTCACAGAGACAGCTCAACTTTTGCTGTGATCCTTAGAACTTAGGTAGATCAGAGATTGCAGATTTTAGGTACGTTAGGTGAGGAATTTTAAAGGGGAGAATCTAACGCCCCAGCTGTAATTGATAGGTGCCAAAAATACCTTTTTTTACCCGTATACTTCAGTACGTGTTTTTTTCACTTTTGCCCAGTCTGCTTTGTTGATAGAGTTACTTGCAGTTAAATATGGAAATCCAGCATTTTGTAGTCACCACAGGTGTATTGAAGGTGCCAAAATACCTTTTATTTCCGTAACAGTTCAGATACGTGTTTTTTTCACTTATGGCGCAGGCCAGCTGTGTTGATAGCGCACTTGCAGTTAAAATTGAATCCAGCAATTTTGTAGTCAACCTACAGGTGAATCTGATAGGTGCCAAAATTCCTTATTTTTATCCGTATACATTTTCAGGATACGTGTTTTTTTCACTTTTGCTCAGTCAGCTTTGTTGATAGAGGTCCTTGCAGTTAAATTTGAATCCATGCAATTTGTAGTCACCACAGTGTATTGATAGGTGCCAAAGAATACCTTTTTTTTTCCGTATACATTTACAGATACGTGTTTTTTTTCATTTGACATCCTGCTTTGTTGATAGAGATACCTTGGCAGTTATAATTTGAACAGAATTTTGTAGTCACCACAGGGGATTTGATAGTGCCAAAAATACTTTTAGTATCCGTTACGATTTCAAGATACGTGTTTTTTCACTTTGTCAGCAGCTTGTTGATAGCGACCACCTTGCAGTTAATTTTGAATCCAGCAATTTTGTTGTCCCAAGGTGTATGGATAGGTACCAAAATACCCTTTTTTTATCGTATACATTTCAGAATACGTGTTTTTTCACTTTTGCCCAGTCCAGCTTTGTTGATAGGATGTACCTTGCAGTTTATTTTGAATCCAGCAATTTTGTAGTCACCACATGTGTATGGATAGGGAAGATGCCAAATATTACCTTTTATTATCCGTATACATTTCTGATACGCTGTTTTTTTCACTTTGGGCAGGGCCAACTTGTTGATAGAGCAACCGTTGCAGTTTAATGTGAATCCAGGCAATTTTGTAGTCCCACAGGTGAATTGATAGGTCGCCAAAAAATACCTTTTATTATCCGTCATACAATTTTCAGATACGTGTATTTTTCACTTTGGAGCAGCAGCTTTGTTGATAGAGCCCACCTTGCAGTTTAAATTTGATCAGCAATTTTGTAGTCAACCACAGGTGTTATTGATAGGTGCCAAAAATTACTTTTTTTATCAGTATACATTTCAGGAACTGTTTTTTTCACTTTGGAGCGGCCAGCTTTGTTGATAGAGCACCTTGCAGTTAAATTGAATCCAGCAAAAGAAAAAATTTTTGTAGTCACCACAAGGGCTAATTGATAGGTGCCTGCAGCAAATATACCATTTTTTATTATACGTATACATTTCGTACGTGTTTTTTTCACTTTGGCGCAGCCTAGCTTTGTTGATAGAGCACCTTGCAGATAAATTGGAATCCAGCAATTTTGTAGTCTCACAGGTGAATTGATAGGGGTGCCAAAAATACCTTTTCAGTATCCGTCTATACATTCTGATTCGTGTTTTTTTCACTTTGCGCAGGCAGACTTTGTTGATAGAGGCCTCCTTGCACTTAATTTCAATACAGCAATTTTGTTTTGATTTGAGGGATTTGAGAATAGCTGTGATTTGCCGTCTTTTAATAGAGACGTTCCAAAATCTTCCATACCCTCTCAAATTTTTCTTAGAAAACATGGAGCGAAAAAAGCAGGTTGGTAAGGAGCAAAGAGGGGGGAAGGGACATGGGAGGTAGAGGTACGGCGAGAAGGTGCTCCTTCAGTTGCTGGCGAAACACGCAAGCAGCGGATGTCGTTGCAGGTCCGTCAGGCCCTGTCATAGCTGGGGTCAGGGCCTGTGAATCCTCAGTAACGAACAGCGTCGGCCAATCTGATCTTAGGGGTTAATGCAACTGCATCCAGCAGTCTTACCTCCGTTTACAGGTCACGGCCACAATGTGTCATCAGCATCACCATCATCGTTCCAACATGAAGCGAAGACAGCCCCAAATGTCAACTCTGTACCCACCAAAGTGGATAATCCATTTTCTGAAGACCTCTTTGATGAAAAATCCGGTTTGGGTCAGAAGGCATGTTAAAAGATCAAGAGGCCAAACGAGGATGATTTTCTCTGCTCTGAACGCCAGTTTACTGATGCATCAGAGGAGGAGAAGAAGGTCGGTCAATCGGCAAAAATCCGGGCGGTCGGCAATGCCTGCAGTCCCCTTGCTTGCAGCCGCAGCTTGGATGGAGAATGTAGAACGACGAAGTCACCTGTGTTGATGATGATCGATGACGACATGCGGATCCCCCGTGGTTCTTTTCAGCAGAATTTGCTTGCGAGTGCTTCATCACTGGACGAGGAGGAAGGACGATGGATAGTGTCAGTAGGAAGTCCGCTCAAAAAAGGAGGAGGGCGGTCGCAGAAGTCGCTGATATGATTCGCCAGCCACGGTCAGCGGAAAAACCAGCTCCTCGCTTATCGCCTCAAAAAGGTCCAGGACCTCCAAGCCCTGGGCCTTCTATGAGCAAGGCCTATGATTCACCCAGCGATGTCATATGCTGCGTTTTGCCGTAAACGCTAAGTTGAGCAAGAACCTTAGGTGTTTAAAACCTCCACCAACATGTCTAGTCAATGCAGCGAATGATGAGTTTAAATGGGAGGAACACTTGGCCAAAAAAGGCAGACCGACGCCGAGGCCTCCAACCACTGTACACCGTACTTGTTCACTTCCTCCTCCTCCTCTTCCACCACCAAGCGTTCCCTCAGCTGCCCATGTCTCTAGAGGGCATTGATAAGGGATCAGACTTCCGCTTCAGCCTCCACCGTCGCAAGGAGTACCACCAGCCTCCACCAGAGACCATCTACCCCTTCTCTTCCGCCGTTTGGACGAACCTGCACGCCGTACTGCGGCAGTCTAGCAGCCAGCCTTCTGTCTACCAGTTTGGAGCAAGAAGAAAAACACTTTACCCAAACCAAACCATCCCAAAAAGCCAAAAGCCTGAATGTCGGCATTGCCAGGCTTTGGCCTTGGAAATGTAGCCTTTCGCCAATGGTGGAAACAGATGGTTCCACCAGTCATGGCCCTTCCTGCCCCCAATTACAGATGTGAGCAGGCATTTCTTTGCCAGAAAGCGTCCCTGCCCTGGCCAGGCCACGTGTTCATCTAAAATTTTCAAGCGCGATTGTCTGCATCTGTGTCGGAAAAAGTCTATTGACCACGACTCATGGACTAGTAAGCATGGCAAGGCCGCTATATCTCCTTATGTAGCTCACAGGGTGAGTGGGTGGATGTCTTGGGGGTGACGGTGGCTCTCAGGTCGGCGCACGCTCTTCAAAAACCGCAGGGATCGGGCAGGGCTCTTTCCCACAAGGTACTCTCTGGTGGAATCACGTTGCCCAGAGAAACCAGGCCGTGTTGAAATTATCTGTCTTGGAGACCGTCCACACACAGGTCAGGAAGACTGTGGCGGCTCTCCGCCAACGAGACCGGGTTGGGCTGGGTGACAAAGAACAATTGTGCCAGGCAGAAGGTGGTGTGCGACAACGGCGAATCTGCTGGCCGCCCTTAAGAATCGGTAGGCTGGGCAACATCCCTTGCCTGGACATGTCATGACCTAGTCGTAAAGAAAATTTCTAAAGAGCTACCGGGTCTGGAATGCCTGCTTGAGGAAGGCTCGAGGTCTGAGTTCGCACTTCCGCGTTCGCACCCTGCTTCGTCCCGCCTGCTGCGTGTCAGCAGGTCAGTTTGCGTCCCTGTCAACCGTCTCCAGTGTTGTGTGGAACACGCTGGAATTCCCTCCACATGCTCCAGGATTGTGGCAGCAGCACAATGCCATTACGCAGCTACGAAGTTGGACACATGCCTGACAAGCGCCGGTGCGGACCTCGGGGTGTTGAGCCACCGAGAGTGGGGCAAGTGAAAGAGCTCTGCAACCATCCTTGCCAGTTTTGAAGAAACACACATAGGGTCAGTGCGGCGATGCCTTGTCTGATGAGCAATTGTGGTGATCTTAGTTCTGGAACGATCGTGGACTCTCTGAACAACAGGTCCCACAGCGAGGAGGAGGAGACGGAGCACAGATGCGGACACAGAAGCCTTTCTCTCGTCGAATCCACAAGGCCCGGACAGTTTCTAAATTTTATCAGTCTTAGTAGGCAGTGGTTCGGGGTCCAGGGGGCTAGTGACAGGCGGCGCCTCAGCTCTCAGGGTGCATCATCTGAGGCAGTCAGGGCTGTGTGAAGCTGTGCGGAGGAAGCGGAGGGAGGAGGAGGAGGATTCCTAGGACACCGACGTTACCGACGTCCCTGCATTGAAAGAGGTTGGCGCGAATTTGAGGCGGAGGAGGAAGATGAGGAAGATCAGTTTGCTAGTGCCCCTCGACCCAGAGGCTTGGGAAATCAAGGCTCCATCTCTCACATGAGTGCTTGGATGCTCCATTTCTCCAAACATGATCCTCGCATTAAGGCCATCAAAATGAACAACAGTTACTGGGTGGCCACCCTCCTGGATCCCCGGTACAAAACAAAATCAGCACTTTCCTTCCACCCACCCAAATAGAGAGTAAAATGCAGGAAATGGAGACCTTGCTGATTGATCAACTGGAGACATCTGTGTCGTCTGCTTCACGTGCCACAAATGTCACGGTGGACCTCCATCGGCGACGTGACCGCTGTGGAGGGCCGAGTAGGCGTCGCGGCAGCAGCTGGCAAGGTGGCCGGAGCCTAGTGGGTGGCCTCTGGCAATCTTTATTTACCACCTAACCAACGCATGCAATGCAGGGCACAAATCCAACACACAGAGACCAGCTTAAGATCATGGTGCACGACTATCTGCGTTTCAACACCGATGTTTTTGTATGTGTTCCGGAACCCAATAGACTTCTGGGTAACCAAAATGGACGAATGGCCCGAGCTGGCTCGTCGCCATAGAGGTGTTGTCCTGCCCAGCAGCCAGCGTCATATCTGAGCGGACCTTCAGCACAGCTGGAGGAGTCATTACAGACAAACGCATCCGGCTTTCCACAGATAATGTGGATCGTTTGACTTTCATCAAGATGAATCAGGCATGGATCTCTGATGATGTTGTGGCCCCAATTGCCGAGGTCACCGATTAGTTCACATTCCTCTTCAAACAGAAATGGTCCTCTTGAAAACTTTTTTTTAAAATGATCATTTCTTACTGCAATTTTTATTCTCTTTTCCCAACAGTTCATTTTGCTGGTTTTGCTGTGAGGAGACTGTAAAAGACAGCAAGGTTTCATGACAACACCGTATTCCATTTACTCACTTTATCTTTAGAAGTTTTCGCATTAATTTTTTGGGGTCATGTTGCTGTGAGATACAGCTATAATTATGGTCCTTTGGAACAGAAATGTGGCTTTGAAGTGGCATGTCTCCCTCACAATTTTTAATAGTGGCTGAGATGTCATATTTGTATAATTATTTTGGCGTAATGTTGCTGTGAGATACAGCAATCAATCATGGTTCCTTTGGACACAGAAATGTGGCTTCTTTAGTGGCAATTTCTCCATCACATTTTTTACGTGGCTGAGATGTCATATTTTTATTTTTTTTGGGTTCTTGTTGCTGTGAGATACAGCAATAATCATGGTAATTTGGAACAGAAAATGTGGCTTCTAAGTGGCCAATTTATCCCTCCACAATTTTTAACAAATGGTCTGAGAAGTCATTTTTATATTTTTATGGGTCATGCTACTTTGAAAATGCAGCAATACTACAGTCCTTATTATAAAAAAAAATGTTGTTTTAACAGGACATTTGTTCTTCCAAATTGACCAAAGTGGCTAAAGGTTCATGCTTTGAATTTTTGGGGGCATGTAGAGGGATGGATGGTGTATGTGGGATTTTTGCTTTGAAATGCAGCAATACTACAGGTCATTTTCTAAAAAAGGTTTGTTTCTAATAGACTTTGTTTCTGCACAATTGTCAAAATGTGGCCTCTTGCGGTCTTGTTTTGAATTTTTGGGGGCATTTTGGATGTGACATCGAGCTATACTTCAGGACCTATCTAAAAACAATGTTGTTTCTAACTGAAAATATGGTTCTTCACAATTGTCCAAAGTGTCTCATAGGGTCATGCTTTGAATTTTTTGGGGCATTTTGCTGTGACATGAGCTATACTACAGGTTATTTAAAAATGTTGTTTCTAACTGGTATTTGTTCTTCACAATTGTCAAGAGTGGACTCAAGGGTGATGGTGCTGTAAGAAAACAGGATAGGTAGGAACACTGTTATGGTACGCCATATTGCCTAATGGTTGTTTTTGCAGATCTTAAAATCAGCTATCATCCCTGTATAGTAGACAACAACATTTCAATACAATGAATAAAAGAGTAAACAAAGGATCATGGTGGATTTCCATCCTTCTTTTAATAATGTGTTTTCTAGAAATAAACTACTAAAACTTGCAAGTTCAAAATAGCTCTGGTAAAAAAAACTTACCCTCGAATTGTACAAGGGACGGTACAGGATAACTTGACCAGATGTAGGTTATTTCAGAGGAACATGGAGTATGGGAGCAAGGACTCAGAGAACAAGTACATGAGACTATTTCGCCTTGCAACAGGTTGAGTAAATTGAGAAAAAGAATGCCAAGCAAAAGGGACCTGGGTGTTGTAACAGGAGCGATTCTAACCACCAGTATTTCCAAGTGAAGCTCAATTGGTCCGCTATCATTACGGAGGGACATAGCGCTAACCAGGTCTTGACTGTGTAGAGGAAGGCTGGAGTTCTCACACATTCCGCTTACAGCACTCTTGCTTCAGCACAACAGTTTTTAGTGCTGCGTATCAGGGCCATTTTTAACCTGCGTGTTATAGTGACGGACGCAGGCTGGGCTTCACCCGCACAAACCTGTAACTCCGGCCCTGGGTCATGCTTGTGGAAGGACAGTCTAGTCAATGTCCAGATCAACTAAAATGGTGGGTTGAAAGATACTTTTTCCAGGCACTTTGTATTTATGGTGGGTCAGACAGGTTTAATGGTCATACTGTGGCCCAGGACAGGGACAGTATATGTCCAGTTCAACTAAAATGGTGGTTGAAAGACTCCTTTTTCTGGCCTTTTTTAAACTGTGGGTCAGACAGGTTTAATGGTCATTCTGCGGTACAGGACAGATATAGTTAGTGTCCAGTTCAACTAAAATGGTGGTTGAAAGACTCCTTTTTGCGGCACTTTTTAAATCTGGGGGTCATGCAGGTTTGGGGCTCATGCTGCGTTCCAGGACAGGGATATTCAATGTCCAGTTCAAGTAACATGATGGTTCAAATCTTACTGCCTTCTGGCACTTTTTAATTTGTGGGTGATGCAGGTTTAAGGGTCATGCTGTGGTACAAGACAGGGATAGTGAATGGTCTGTGACTTTTTTTCTGTGACTTTTATAACCTAAGTGTGTTGCCTAAGATGTAGCACGTATCCATTTGACTGTTGTGGATGTTAATTTCTGCTTCTCCAGCCTTGTTTGGGTGTATGAATGAAGGTGTTGTTCCTCTCCCATAGACTTTAATGGTAATCGCTCATAATCGATGCTCACTATCGAAAAACCTTATCGATAACGGACGACTATCGACTATCGCTCGATCTCGATAGCCAACGCAATCACTCAACACTAGTTAGCAGTATTGCTGTGTAATGCGTATAAAATTATATATTTTGTTTCTTATAATATTTTCATTAAAACTGTCTAAAATACAAATACAGAATAAACTAAACATTCTTTTCAGCCTTACAACTTATCCAATGCAGAGATTACATTTTGTTGGAAGTGTTTCCCAATGATAAGCTGATCACAGCGGATCCCACTTTTGGAATCAGCAGCAAGTGATTAATTATTGCATGGTGTTTAAGGGTGCTTTCATACAGCACAGTTTTGGTGCAGTTTTAACTGCGCTCCAATTAAACTGCCTTTATTACCAGCAAGTTTCTTTCCGTTGTCTAAATTGTTCAGAAGTGTTTCAAGTAAGTAATTAATGACCGTGTTTGAAATCTTGTGGATACCAACACACTAATTGATTACTCATTTTCCAAACAGTTTAGGTAAGTGAAAAAAGCTTGATGGTAATAATGCAGTTTAATTGGAGCACAGTTAAAACTGCACCAAAACTGCTCTGTGTGAAAGCACCCTAAGGGCATCCTGTGGGCATTGGCAGGCATAATGATTAAGGCTACGTTCACACGGCTTAAAATGGGACGTATTTCAGTCTGTAATTACGCGCCGTAGTGCGCGAATTACGGCTGGAATACGTCCCAGTCATTACGGTAATCCAAAGTTCTCATAGAGAACTATGGATTACGTCTCCTCTCCCTGATCGGCGAATCCGCCGCGGGGGGAGATAAGTGATATGTCATTTTCTAGCGGCGTATACGCACCGCTAGTAATGATAGTCTATGGGCCGGCGAGGTGCCGCTCCCGCCCCGCCCCCGTCCACACGGCGTAATAGCGGGGCGTAATTACGCCCTGCAAATAAGCCATGTGAACATAGCCTTACAGTCCTCATGGAGACCAGTACATAGCAGTCCTGCTATTTACTGATCTTGCTTGTAACAGTGATCTGAAAATCACTGTTACAAGTCCCCTATAGAGGAAGGTAAAATAAAGTAATAAAGTAAATAAATAAAGTATGCATATTTGGCATCACTGCATGCATCATAACAAGCCCTATAAGGGTATGTTCACACGGCTTATTTTGGGGCGCATTTTGCCACGTATTTCGCCGCGTATTACCTTAATTCGTGGCAAAATGCACCCTGCAATTACGGTAATCCATAGCTCCCATAGACAACATTGGATTATGCCTCGCCCCCCCCCCGCGCGCGTACAATTCGATCGCATTGTATGTGCGATTACCTGCCATGAGTAATGCATGTCTATGGGGCCGGCACCTGGCCGCCCCCCTACTCCACCCGAGTACATGCTGATGAGCACAAGCTACCGAAACACACGGTGTTTTGTGGTGCGCACTGTGCGCGCTGTAATACACCGTGTTAACATTATTTTTCACCTTATTTAACCTGATCAGTGAATTCTGAAAAAAAAAAAAATCAGACACAGAACTGGGATTTTCATTCATCCCAAAGCAAATAAAATGGAATAGAATTAAAAGCTATTAAAAAAGGCACATAAATGCCAAAGAGGTACCTATGAAAATGTCAGTTCATCCCACAAAAAATGCCCTTACACAGCTCTGTACACAGAAAAAGTGCTTCAATATAAAAAGAGATATACTTTGGGTATTGTTGTAATCGTATTGGCCCACAGAGTAAAACTAACTTGTCACATAAACTGCACAGTGAGCGCTGTTAAAAAAAAAAAAAAACTCTACTAAGATTGCAGTATTTTCTTCATCCTGACTTCCAAAAAATGGATTTAAAACCAATCAAAAAGCCTTATCCCCCAAAAAAATTATCCAATTATACCAATAAAAACATCAACTTATACTGCAAAAAACAAGCCTATACTCATTACATTCCATACACAGAAAAATAAAAAATTTATGACATTCAGACTATGGTGATGCAAAACGTGTTTTCCCTTTTGTATAATACATTTTTAGTAATTTTTTAAAAAATTTTATAAGAAGAAAGGTTTCCCAACGCTGGGGAATAAAAGGAAACAAAGCAAACATGAATAAACAGTAAACCATAAACCTCTCCCATGGTTAACTAACTTTCCATCTAACTATAAGGAAAGGAGCAATGGAGTTATGAATGTAGGACTAATCGATATGAGTGAAATTGTAATGAAATTCAGCAAATACACAAAGCGAGATCTGTCAGTGAAGAGGTGACAAAGGAACTATATATATTTGGAGTCTGTCCAAACCTTCCATTTATTCTTTTCTTGAGCTACTAAGTAGGGTGGAATTGCCAAACACATTTCACATCGAAATTGAAAATTAATCCTATATATGACCTCATAGAAATTCAGAAATTCTGCAGACTTCCAATGTAGTGCTATCATTAATCTTGTAGCAACAAATAAATGGAAAAGAATCATTCTGAAGGAAACATGGAATTCACTTAATGTTAAATCCAGAGTTAATTTCTAGAGTTAGTACAAACTCAGAATAGAAAATTTCTTTAGCCATTTTTCCAACCTTAGTCCATAACTTATGTACAGATGGACATGACCACCACATATGCAGAGGAGTGCCAATTTGACCACATGATTATCAGCATAACTTGGAAAATCCAGGGGATATATAAGACAAGTGGTTTGAGGTAAAATACCAATGGAGATTAATTTTTTTCTAAGTGATTTATGCGTCAGGAGTGACTAGTCAGGGCTGAAGCCGCTGAGATCCATACTTCGTGTGAAAAGGAAGTGTGTAGTTCTTTCTCCCATTTGAAAATATAGTTAGGGGTGGATTGGTATGTAAATGACAAGAGTTGATTATAAGAGATGGATAAGCCTTTCTCATATCTATGTTTATTCTGCAAGAATTTATTGAATGAAGAGACCATTTCCAGGAGTTCAATATGTGTCTAATTTGTAGGAATAAATAAAAATTATTTTGAGGAATATTATAGTTGTCAGCAATATCAGAAAATGACAGTAATTCTGTTCCAGAATAAGGCGAATCAGCAGAGTTAAGACCTTTATCTCTCCAGTCATTGAGAGTCAAATGGGGAGCGCATAATTGCAGTAGGAGTAGAGAACATAATTCTTTAGAAACATATATTAATGATGGTTTCACCACATACTTTTGCCAGGCCAGAAACAAATGTTTTGAAAGTTGGTAACTCAACATTCGGGATATCAAGACCAATTAATAGAGCAACAAGAAGTTCTTTGATAGAATATGGGGCAACAAAAGAATTTTCAAATTTAGTCCAAATATGTGTATTATAGGGATTCCAAAAGAAGTAGGTAGGTTCCAGAATTGAAGACATTTTGTACAATAACAGATTTGGTACAGACATGCCTCCCCTTTAGAAATTTAGAAATAAATGTTGTTTACTACACTTATGTCTTTTTGAACCCCAAATAAAATTCAAGAAAAGTGATTGGCTTTTGTTTATAATGACTGTAGGTAAGACAAAAGGAAGAGATTTACACACATAAGAACATAGGAAGTAGCAACATCTTTCTAATATTAATTCTAGACATCCAAGAGAAGCGTAATTTGTTCAATCTAATTATTTCTGATGATAAGAATGTCGAAAGAGATTCAAAATTTTCTTTAATAGTATTTTCTAATAAATACAAAATTGTTATTCCTAGGTATGAGACAAAGGACTCAGACCAGATAAATCCAAGATGAGCAAGTTCTTGATTAAAGGGGGGTGGTAGGTGTATGCGCATAAGAACTGATTTAGTCAGATTTAGTTTGTTGTAAGAAACCTTGGAGTATCGGTCTAGTATATACAAAAGTTCTTTTATAGAAGTAGAAAGATCCCGGCACATAACCAAGATGACACATAGAGGTTTATTTTTTGTTCAATATTGAGGATGTACATCTTATCAGTTCTGCCAGAGGTTCCATGCATAACACAAAGATCAGTGGTTAGAGGGAATATCCCTGTGTAATTCCATTAGAAATAGGAAAAGGATTAGACAGAAAACTGGTTTTATGTACTCTAGCGGAGGGGGGAGTGTAAAGAGCCAGTATAACATCAAATATCGCTCCTGAGAAATGTAATTTTGATAAAACCTCTTTGAGATAATTCAAATTTATTCTACCAAAGGCTTTTTCAGCATCTAGGGATACAAAGGGCATGGAGATCTCTACGGAAGATGTCTCTAGTCTGGCGACCCATTACAAAGCCCACTTGGTCATTTTTGATTAATAAGGGGAGACTATCGTTCAAATGGGCAGCAATTATTTTTGGATAAATTTTGATGTCACAATTCAATAGAGATAAATCTGTAATTTGATACTGTGGCCGACATGTCCCAATATGAATTTTAGTTTTGGTGTATTTTGCTCCAAAAAGTTTTGACACCATACTCTCAATATAAATGAACTGTAATATACCAAAACTAGGCACATCATACTCTGGGCATGACACATTGTAATGAGCCTAAAAAGGCGCATTAAATTTAGTAACAATGATATGCTGTGCGTCTCCATAGCACATTGCGCCCATCGAGGCGCATTACATACACTAGTAATTATATGTTAAGCACCTCCGAAACGCAATGCGCCTCGATAGGCGCACTACATATACTGTGCTCCTAAAAACTGCCATGGTGACACCAATTTCAGACATGTCGCCCTATGTCTTTTGGCTTATCTGGTTTACGAATGGTTGTGACTAGTGCATATAACATTTCTGGAGGAGTGGATTTCTTTTGGATAACAGATTGATAAATCGAAGTCACACGGGAAAGAAGAGTAGATTTAAATAGTCTATAATATTCGTTGGCAAAACCATCTGGGCCTGGGGCTTTGTTTAAGTTAGAAGAATTAATAGTTTTTTCCTTTTCAATAGTAGAGATTGGGGCAATAAGTTTGAGGTCTAGTTCAGAAATAGAAGAAAGTGACACTTTATTTAGAAAATCTAGTATCATATATTTGCTAATTGGTGTAATAGTAGGGTCATCTTTTAAATTAAAGGGATCGATAATAATCTGTGAAAGAGTTAGCTATAAGTTGGGAGTCTCGAATTTTGGTCTTATTAGTGGAAGAAAGAAATGAAATCTTGGAGCGTATCTGCATAGTTTTAACTCTTCTTGCTAGTAATTTAGTTGGACAGTCCGCTTGAATATAGAAGTTCCATTTTAATCTAGCTACCTGAGTTTTATGTTTTCTTAAGAGATGATTCCTTATTAAATTTCTTTGTTTAGCCAATTTAATTTTAATGTCCAAAAAGGGAATTTTTCTTTAAGCTAACATCTAAGGTTTTAATCATATCTAGAATTTGATTTATTTTTGATTCACAATGTCGTTTTCCTCTAGCTGCAGTCTTCATACATATGCCTCTAATGTAAGCCTGTGTGCACACTAGAGGGATTCTGAAGAGAGTTCGGAGGGGGCATTCATTTCCAAAAATTATTTTAGTGTTGAAGTAACCTCAGCAACTGCTGTAGATGATTTAAGCATAAAGTGGTCTAGTCTCCACAGAAAAGTGGAGTGAGCGGAGATAGAATCTAAAATATAGCGGTAGATAGGTGCATGGTCCGACCATGTCTGAAGGCCTATTCTGGCGCCAACTACCTGCAGGAGAGCGTGTCTATCCACTAAGAAGAAATCTGTTCTTGAGTATGTGTATTTTGAGGCTGAATAAAAAGTGTAGTCACTTTCTCTTGAATGTTGATACCTCCAGGCGTCATGTGGATTGTCTTCTAGAGTGAATTTTTTAAGTTCTATTGCATAACGAGCACATCCAGGGGATCTATCCGATTGTCTATCCATTACCAGGTTAAAGTCTCCACATACAACCAAGCCTCCTCTACAAAGTTTCTGTGCTTTAGAAATAAAGGATTTAACAAATGAAAGCTGTCCTTCATTTGGTGCATAGAGTGTTAAAATAGTATAACGTCTAATATAATATAGTGCCTTGCGAAAGTATTCAGCCCTCTTGAACATTTCAACCTTTTGCCCCACTTAAGGTTTCAAACATGAAGATATAAAATTTAAATTTTTTTGTGAAGAATCAACAACAATTGGAACACAATTGTGAAGTGGATCGAAATGTATTGAATATATTAAACTTTTGTAAAAAAAAAACAAAAACAAAACAAAACTAAAAAGTGGGGCGTACAATATTATTCGGCCCCTTTACTTTCAGTGCAGCAAACTCACTCCAGAAATTCAGAGAGGATCTCTGAATGATCCAATGTTGTCTTAAATGACTGATGATTAGTGATGAGCGATTGTGTTGACAATGGTCATCTTATAGATAACAGATTTTTTAAATTATCATGCCAATAGCTGATAGTCGATAATCGCCGATGACTATTAAAGTCTATGGGAGAGCAACAACACCTTCATTCTTACACCCAAACAGGGGAGGAGAAGTTGTAATTAACATCCACAACAGTAACCTGGATATGTGCTACCTCTTAGGCAAGACAATTAGGCTATAAAAGTCACAGAAAACAATTCCTAGGCTAAAATAATGCATTATGTTCAATGGCTAACAGAAAACATGAGGACGGCGTAGCCACAGCAGGTACAGTGGGAGCAGCAGCTACGGGGACCCTTTCACACAAACAAGACACTGCTATTGGAAATGACACATGTGGACTGCCAGGAGACCCCTAGCACTTTTTGCACCAGGAACCAACAACTTGTCATATATGCGGTGCTGGTTGCAGCAAGAATGTCCCAACGGGGAACGCGGAGTTTCAGCTGGCAGGGCCTCAGTTACAGCGAGTGCGGCGAGAGACACGGCCACATGCAGCTAAATCAAATGGAGTGCCCACCCATTACTACTTCCTATTTTTAACATATCACCGGGCACCTTTTTCATTCCGGCCCCTTGTAAGAGTACTACCCAATTGCCACCCCTGGCATCCATTTTAAAGTAGCCTGACCCCAAAACCACCAAAAATGCCTTTATGGACACCTTATAGCTGGTTTTGGACAGCACAACGCCCCCAAAAATTATAAAAATGACCTCTCAGCCAGTGTTTAAAATTGTGAGGAAGAAATGGCACTTAGAAACCACATTTTTGTACCAAAGGACCTGGATTATAGCTGATTTTCACAGCACCATGACCCCAAAACTATTGACAGTGCTTGAAATTTTCTTGAAGAAATGACTAAATGGAATACGTTTTTTTCATGAATCCATGTACGATTGGTGTCTTTTACAGTCTCCTAACCGCAAAACCAGCAAAATAACCTTTTGGGCACTCAGAATAAATGTTGCATTAAGAAATGATCATTTTAATTTTTTTTTTCAAGAGGACCATTTCTTTTGGAAGAGGAATGTGAGGTAGACTGGCAAGTAATCGGTGACCTCGGCAATATGGGCCACAACATCATCAGAGATCCATGCCTGATTCATCTTGATGAAAGTCAGATTGTCAGTGGAAAGCCGGATGCATTTGTTTGTAATGACTCCTCCAGCTGTGCTGAAGGTCCGCTCAGATATGACGCTGGCTGCTGGGTCAGAACAACACCTTTATGGCGTGGCGAGCGTGCTCGTGCCATTGATCCATTTTAGATACACAGAAGTCAATTGGGTCCGGAACATATCCAAAAACATTGGTGTTGAGACGCAGATAGTTGTGCACCATGATCTTAAGCCGATCTCTGTGTGTCGTATGTGTGCCCTGCATTACAGGCGTTGCTGAGGTGGTAAATAAGGATTGCTAGAGGTCACCCATAACACCCCTCTTTGCTTGCTTACCACCTGTAGTTCGCTCCATGTTCAGAAAGATACAAATTTAAAGGGTATAGAAGAGTTTTTCACCGTTTCTTATTGAGAAACTGTAGTGCAAAGACAGCAGATCACAGATATTCTTAAATCCCTCTAATTTCCACCGGCCAACTAGGATTAGAAACAGAATTGTTTCTATCGAATACCTGTGAAATGCGGTCTGGTGGAAGAAATATGTGTAACGCAACTTGCGTACAAGTGAGCTCATTGCGGCAAATAGACGCACGGACTGCAATAAGAGTATTTAAATGTTATATGGATTAATATGGCGGTCTTGGCACCACTGAAAACAGGCGCAATTTACTAGGAAATATGTATAACACAATTTGTGTACAACTGAGCTCTTTGCGGCAAAAAGACACACTAAGCGCAATAGAACTATTTAAATGTTATATGGATTTAATATGGTGGTCTTCGCACCACTGACAACAGGTGCAATTTACAAGGAAATATGTATAACACAATTTGCGTACAAGTGAGCTCTTTGCGCCAAACAGACGCACGGACTTCAATAAAACTATTTAAAAGTTAAAGGGATAAGTTATGCCGGTTTTGGGAACACTGACACGCAGTGAGTGCAATAGAACTGGAAAAATAAAAGGGACAATTTCACCTGCTATCAGAGGTCTGCTGGCAAAAAAATGGTAAAAAAAACATTGCTTTTTCAATTCAAGGTCACAGAACACACTGGGCTACACAATATCACCCTTCCTTTCCAAAGCCTCTCCTCCTGCCCCCCCCACTTTCCCCCTCTACTGGACACACCAGTAGATATCTTTAAACCTTTCTCTAACTAAAAAAGAAGTGAAATTCTCTAATCTAACTATATTCTAAGCTACAGCTAGGTGGATGTTTTTGTGTATTAGAAGAGACTATCTCTCACAGCTGTTAGAACAGCTATTGGTTTAAACGCCGAGACTTCCTGCTGTGAAGTGACATAAACAGAGAAGGAGGTGAACAGGAACTGCAGTTGCATAGATAAAACAAGGTCACGTGATTTTTGCAGCCAATGAGATCCATACACCACCCAGTCATGATGCCGTACATCCTCCTCACCCACTTCTAACCTCGGAGATGATTGGCTGGCCACCAAAATTACAGGAAACGCTGAAAATAGCGCGATAGTAAAAGATTATCTATAAGATTGTCACTTAAACTATCGCGTGATCGGAAATTTCCGATAAGCCTAAAAACCGTGCCAATTTCAACTTTTGTCGATAATATCGCTCATCCCTACTGATGATGATAAATATAATCCACCTGTTTGTAATCAAGTCTCCATATCAATGTACCTGCTCTGTGATAGTCTCAGGGTTTTGTTTAACCCCTTCGCGACATTGGACGTATGCATACGCCATAGCGGGAAGTGACTTCCCGCAAATGGACGTATGCATACGTCCTGGCGATCGCGCGGGCTTGCGGACGAGACGCGCACGATCGCGACATGGGACAAGCAGTAAATTACCGCTGGCATCATACCACATCACCCACGGCCGAAGTGAGCTCCGGCCGCGGGTGTTTAACCCCTTAACTCTGACAATTAATTAAGATCGTCGGAGCTAAGTCCCAGGCAGGAGGAGGGAGCCCCTCCTGCCTGCTCCTCGGTGCGCTGCTGCACGTCAGTGCAGCAAGGATCTCCTACCAGACGTCCCCGGGAACTGAAAGTCACTTCCCGGAGCACAATGCATTGTGGGCATCGTGACCGACAGTTGTCATGACGACCAGTGCATAGCAACAATGCTATGTACTGGCCTGCTTTCTAACAGCAACCTTCAGAAGATCTGAAGATTGCTATTATAAATCCCCTATGGGTAAAGTAAAAAAAAAAAGTGTAAAAAAAAGATCAAAAATAAATAAAGTACCCATATTTGGTATCTCCACGTGCGTAATGACCTGTCCTATAAATGTGTCACATTAATTAACCCATACGGTGAACACTGTTAAAAAAAATTTAAAAAACCAATCAAAGAATCAAAATAAAAAAATTATGGCTCTCAGAAGACAGCGATGCATAAAAATAGTTTTACACAATAAAAACACTTTTTTTTTAAAAGTGCTTTAACATAAAGAAAACTATATAAATTTGGTATCGCGGTAATCGTATCGAATCACAGAGTAAAGCTAACTTGTCATGAATACTGCACAGTGAGCGCTGTTAAAAATAAAAATAAAAAACACTCCTCGGATTGCAGTATTTTCGTCACACTACCTTCCAAAAAACAGATTTAAAACTGATCAAAAAGTCTTTTCCCCAAAAAAAGATACCAATAAAAACGACAACTAGAGATGGGCGTATTGATTCAAAACAAAGTGGAATTCGTTAGAATTTCAGGAAAACTTCGGTTCTGAACGAAGTCGAATTTTGGGGGGACTTCGGGTGAACGAAGTGTGCTTTTGATTGATAAAAGGGCTGCGAGACATGGCGCTACATGGGGCAAAGCCTCTGGGAGGAAGAAGGGCATAGCCTGCATGACATGTGCAGAGATGAAGCTAATCAGAGACCGGCGGGATTCTGAACGTAACGCCCTATAAAGTCCAGGCGCGACGCCGGGAGCTCACACTCCTTTCACTGTACTGATCAGGGAAGGTGCTGCCACGGCTGATTGTTACTGAAGAACTGATTTTTATACAACGAGTTTTGTGGGGTGTCTCAGCTTGTCTCAGAGACTGCTTCTCTTAATTTTTCAAATTTCTGATTTTTTTGGGTATTGGATCTGAAATCCAGTGTGCGTCCACTGCAGCTGAATATACATTTAAATCCTATCTTCTCACAGCGCATTGAATATCCAAGGGGGATCTAAGCCAGTTCCTGTTGTTTTTCATTTAAAGAAAAAGCGTTTTTACAATACAAATACCACTTCATTTTTGGCTGCTCAATTCTTTGGCGCAATTTACATCCAGGGGGTTTAAATTTAAACGTTGTTATTCAGCTGTAGTGACTTCAAGAAACAGTAGCATAATTCACAAGCAAAGGTTAATTACAATTTTATCTCTTATTGTGTGGCGTAAAAAACACCGCATTGTAACACGCTACAAAGCTACTAGTTTGTGGTGGCTCAATTTTTTTGGCGCAATTTACATCCAGGGTTAATTAAGGGTTGTTTTTCAGCTGTGATGATCCCAAGTAACCGTCATTTTCAACGCCAAAATATAAAAAATTTTTCTGTGTAGCATAATTCACAAAACGGGAAAGGGTTTAATTACAATTTTATCTCTTATTGTGTGGCGTAAAAACACCGGGATTGTATTACGCTACAAAGCTACTAGTTTGTGGTGGCTCAATTCTTTGGCGCAATTTACATCCAGGGGTTAATTAAGCGTTGTTTTTCAGCTGTGGTGATCCCAAGAAACCGTCATTTTCATCGCCAAAATATATACATTTTTCCTGTAGCATAATTCACAAGCGAAGGTTAATTTCAATTTTATCTCTTGTTGTGTAGCGTAAAAAACACGCCATTGTAACACGCCACAAAGCTACTAGTTTGTGGTGGCTCAATTCTTTGGCGCAATTTACATCCAGGGTTAATTTAGTGTTGTTTTTCCCGCTGTGGTGATCCCAAGAAAAACCCTAATTTTCAACGCAAAAAAATATACATTTTCCCTGTAGCATAATTCACAAGCAAAGTTTAATTACAATTTTTATCTCTTATTGTGTGGCGTAAAAACACCGCATTGTAACATGCTACAAAGCTACTAGTTTTGGGTGGCTCAATTCTTTGGCGCAATTTACATCCAGGGGTTAATTAAGCGTTGTTTATCAGCTGTGGTGATCCCAAGAAACCATCATTTTCAACGCCAAAATATATACATTTTTCCTGTAGCCTAATTCACAAGTAGTGTTGAGCGAATGCATTGGCTATCGAGATCGATCGATAGTCGATAGCCGGCCGCTATCGATAAGGTTTTTCGATAGTGAGCATCGATTATGCGCGATGACCATTAAAGTTAGGGAGAGCAACAACACCTTCATTATTACACCCAAACAAGGCTTTAGAAGCTGAAATTAACATCCACAACAGTCAAATGGATACGTGCTACATCTAGGCAACACACTTAGGTTATAAAAGTCACAGAAAAAAAGTCACAGACCATTTACTATCCCTGTCTTGTACCACAGCCTGACCCTTAAACCTGCATCACCCACAAATTAAAGAGTGCCAGAAGGCAGTATGATTTGAACCATCATGTTACTTGAACTGGACATTTAATATCCCTGTCCTGGAACGCAGCATGAGCCCCAAACCTGCATGACCCCCACATTTAAAAAGTTTCCCCGGGAAAAAAGGGGTCTTTCAACCACCATTTTAGTTTCACTGGACATTGACTATACCTGTCCTGGGCCACAGCATTTAGCCCCCAAAACCCGCATGACCCCCACATTTAAAAAGTGCCGGAAAAAGGAGTCTTTCAAACACCATTTTGTTTTCACTGGACATTGTACTATACCTGTCTGGGCCTCGCCATGAGCCCATACCTGCATGGACCCCACATTTAAAAAGTGCGGAAAAAGGAGTCTTTTTCAAACCACCATTTTAGTTTCACTGACATTGACTATACCTGTCCTGGGCGCAGCATTGTCCCCAAACATGGCATTACCCCCAATTTAAAAAGTGCCGCAAAAAGAGTCTTTTCAAACCACCATGTTAGTTTCCCTGGACATTGACTATTACTGTTCCTGGGCCAAACAGATGACAGCGGCCGGAGTATACTGTCGGGTGCGAGTGAAAGCCCAGGCTGGCGTCCGTCATCTATTAACAAGCAGGTTAAAATGCCCTGATGACAGCAGAACTGGAAAATGTCGTGCTTGAGAAGAGTGCGGATGCGGATAGTGTGAGAACTCCAGCCTTCCTCTGTACACAGTCTATTCCTGGGTAGGCTTGCCCTCCGTATGAGTGTGACCATTTGAGCTTCACTTGGAAATACTGGTGGTTAACGCTCTTGACACCAGGTGCCCTTTATCTTGGCTTTTCTTTTTCTCATTTTAATCAACGTGCTGAGGATATGGTCTCTGTACTTTGTTCTCTGTCCGTGCTCCATACTCCATGTCCTATGAATACCTACATCTGTCAAGTTTTCCTGTACCTCCTTGTTACAATCGAGGAATTTTTTACCAGTATTTTTACATGCAAGTTTTTTAGTACTTTAATTCTAGAAAAAACATTTTTAAAATAGTATGGAATCCCACCATGTCTTGTTTCTCCTTTTTTTTTCATTGTAATTAAATGGTTGGTCTCAATACAGGGATTGATAGCTATGTTAAAGATCTTGCAAAACAGTCATTTTTGCAATATGTGTCCCATTAACAGTGTCTACTATTCCTGTTTCTGACAGAACCCATCTCCCTTGAGCCACTCTTGACAATGTTGAAGAAACAAATGGTCTGTTAGAAACAACAAATTTTTTTTAGATAGGACCTAGTAGTAATAGCTGCATGTCACAGCAAATGCCCCCAAAAATTCAAGCATGACCTTTGAGGCTCTTTGGTCAATTGTGAAGAACAAACTGTCTGTTGAAACAACATTTTTTATAATAGGACCTGTAGTATTTGCTAGCATTCAAGGCAGCATGACCAAAAAATTAAAAAAAAGACTTCTCAGCCACTTTTTAAAAATTGTGGGGGGAGAAATGCCATTTAAAGAAGCCCACTTTTCTGTTCCCAAAGGGGGACCATGTTATTGCTGTATTAAAAGCTACATGCCCCCAAAAAAAATTAAAAATTTGGGACTTCTCACCCACTATTAAAAATTTGAGGGAGAAAATCCCCACTTAGAAGCCACATTTTTTTTTCCCAAAAGGGAAACATGTTTTATAGTTTGTATCTCAGCAAATGACCTAAAAAAAATTATAAATATGATTTTCTCACCCAAATTTTTAAAAAAATTGTGGGGGAGAAAGGGCCCCTTAAAATTTAAATTTCTTTTCCCAAAAGGGCCCCATGATTATTGCTGTATTCAAGAACATGACCTAAAAAACCATTGAAAATGCGAAAACTTCTTAAGAAAAAGTGGAAAAGGGAATAGGGTGTTGTCAGGGAAACCCTTGCTGTTTTTTTACATTTCCCCCTCACAGAAAAAACCGGGAAAAATGAATTTTTGGGAAAAAAGAGAATAAAAAATTGCAGTAAGAAATGATCATTTTAAAAAAAAGTTTTAAGAGGACCATTTCTGTTTGAAAGGAAAGTGGGAATAGACTGGCAAAAATAATCGGGGACCCCGGCAATTTGGGGGGGCCCCAACATTCCTTTAGGATCCCGCCCGATTCATTTTTTTGATGAAAAGTAAACGATCCACATTATCTGTGAAAGCCGGATGCGTTTGGGCCCGTAATGATCCCCCACTGTGCTGAAGGCCGCTCAGTTTTGACGTGGCTGTGGGCAGGACAAAACCTCTATGGGGGTGACGAGCCCGCTCGGAAATTTGTCCCTTTTGGATACCCAGAAGGGCTATTGGGGGCCGGAACCCCCCCCCATGCAAAAACATCGGTGTTGAGACGGGAGATAGTCGGGTTTCACCATGATCTTAAAATGATCTCTGTGGTTGGATGTGTGCCCCCGTTGCATGGTCGGTTTAGGTGGTAAAAAAAGTTTTTAAGAGGGACCCTTAGGCTTGTGCCACCCTTTCCTGTTTCTGCCCCTTTCGCCTACTTGGCACTCTTTCTGCTGTAAAGTCCTATGTTGTTCCAAACCCTGACTTTTTGGGGGAAGTGAAGCAGGGCGCAACAGATGTCTCCAGTTGATCAAAACAGCAAGGTTCCATTTCCCGCATTTTACTCCCCTATTTGGGTGGGTGGGGAAAGGAAAATGCTGATTTTTGTTTTGTACCGGGGATCCAGGAGGGTGGGCCCCCCGTAACTGTAGTTCATTTTGTGGCCTTAAGGGAGGATCATGTTGGAGGAAATGGAGCATCCAAGCACTAAAAGTGAGGGATGGAGCCTTGATTTACCAAGCCCCTGGGGTTTGAGGGGCAG
>JAODAL010042941.1:0-34324 GCA_025379985.1 Phyllomedusa bahiana | reverse complement strand
ATGGGGCCCCCCTTTATTAATTAGTCAGAGCCCCCTTTATTAAATAGCCGGGTTTAGCCAGGGGCCCCTTTTTTAAAATAGCAGGTAGCCGGGCCCCTCCTTTATTATTACTCAGGGCCCCCTTTATTAATTAGTCGGGGGGCCCCTTTTATTAATACCGGGGCCCCCCCTTTATTAAATAGCCAGGGCCCCCTTTATTAATTTAGTCGGGCCCCCCCCCCCTTTTTAATTAGTCAGGGCCCCCATTATATCTAGTCAGGGCCCCCTTTTTAATTATCAGGGCCTCCTTTATTAAATAGGGGTTTTAAAAAATTTAAGCCTGCCTTTTCCCCCTATATGCCTGCCTGCCCCCTATATACCTGCCTCAGTACCCCCTATAAGCCTGCCTGTGGCCCCTTTCCCTGCCTGTGGCCCCCCATATGCCTGCCTGTAGCCCATAACCCAAATTTCCCCCTTTTTGGCGGGGGGGGCCCCGCTATTTGGGGTCCCCCTCCCGCCCCCAGGGGATTTGGCATTCCCCCCCGCCGCCTGCAGGCGCGGGGGGTCCTTTAAATTACCGGCGCAAGATGCGCTGGTCCCTACTTTTGGCCGGGGGGCCGCTCCTACAGGCGGGTGAAGCGGCCGCAGCGGCCACTCACCCCCCCCGCGGTTCACGGCGGGGGGAGGCAGGGGGGATCGCCCCCTCCTCCCTACCCCCCCTCCTTCCCTGTATGTACGGCCCGGTGGTGGCCGTAATCAGGTCAAGGGCGCGGGGGGGAAGGACCGGGGCTGCAGGGGGTGCGCGCGGTGCTCCACTTCCCCCTGCCCCGCTGAAGAGATCGGGAGGAGTGGCCGCGCTGGGGGAGCCTGGTGAGGTAGGGATTTTATTATTTGTTTTTTTATTGCTTTAGGGGCTTCCTGGCTAAAAGAGGGCAACTACCTGGCAACAGAGGGGGCATACCTGGCAACAGAGGGGCATCCCTGGCTAACAGAGGGGACCCAAAAACCTGGAAACAGGGGGGCACTACTGGAAACAGAGGGGGCATTTCCCCTGGCAACAGGGGGGGACATCTCCTGGCAAAAAGGGGGGGGCATACCTGGCAACAAATGGGGACTCCCCGGGCTAACGATGGGGGCACTACCTGGAAAACAGAGGGGGCACTCCTGGAAACAGAGGGGGCACTAACCTGGCAAAAAAGGGGCATACCGGCAAACGAGGGGGCATTTCCCTGGCAAACAAGGGGGGCACCCCCTGGCAAACAGATGGGGGCCCCTCCCCTGGTAAAAAGGGGGGAAACCCCCGGGGAAAACAATGGGGGCACCTCCTGGCAACAATGGGGGGCACCAACCTGGCAACAAAGGGGGGCACTCCCGGGTACAAATTTGGCTTCCCCGGGGCAACAAGGGGGCTTATTGGCTAAAAGGGGGGCATCTCCCCCCGGCCCTGAAAGGGGGCATACCTGGTTTGGGGGGCAAACTACCTGGCAAAGGGGGCATTCCTGGCTTTCTTTTTAAAACCTTATGCGTTAGGTGGGGGTGGGGTGTGGCTTTTTTTAAAGGGGGCGGGGCTACCAACAAGAGGGGTGTCCATGCGCCCCCATAAATTCCCCCTGCTTTTTCATTTTCAAAAGTTGGCAACTATGTGTTCCCCCTAATGCCTGCCTGTGCCCCTATATACCTGCCTGTAGCCCTTAAAACCCGCCTGTGCCTCTATTCCCTGCTTGGGGCCCCCATAAGTCTGCCTGGGGCCCCCCTATCCCTCCCCTGGGGCCCCTTAACCCTGCTGTGGCCCCTATAAGCCGCCTGTACCCCTAAACCCTCCCTTGGCCCTATATCCCTGCCTGTAGCCCTATAAGCCTGCCTGTGGCCCCAAAAAGGCCCCCTGTGGCACTAAGCCTGCCTGGGCCCCCTACCCCGTGACCCCCTATAAGCCTGCCTGTAGCTCTAAAACCCCCTGCCTGTGGCCCTATAACCCGCCTGTACCCCCTTAACCCTGCCTGTGGCCTTAAGCCTGCCTATGGCCCCCCCCTACGCCTCCCCTGTAGCCCCTATAAGCTGCCTGAGCCCTTTCCTACCTGTAGCCCCTATAAGCCTGCCTGTGGCCTTAACCTGCCTGGGGCCCCTAAAAAGCCTGTAGCCCCATCGCCTCCCTGTAGCCCTATAAGCCTGCCTGTTCCCCTAAAGCCTGCCTGGGCCCCTTAACCTGCTGTGGCCCCTATCCCTGCCGTGGCCCCTATACCCCGGGCCTGTACCCCCCTAAAAGCCTGCCTGAGCCTATAAGTGCCGTGGCCCCCCATAAGCCCCCTGTCCCCTATACCCTCCCTGTGGCCCTATTACTGCCTGACCCCCAAACCCTGCCTGTAGCCCATAACCCCTGCCTGTACCCCTTAAGCTGCCTGGGGCCCCCTATAAGCCTGCCTGTGGCCCCTTATCCCTGCTTCCCCCCATATGCCTCCCTGTAGGCCTATAAGCCCCTGTGGCCCCTATAAGCCTCCCTGTGGCCTATAAGCCGCCTGTGGCCCCCAAAAAAGCCCCCTGGGGCCCCTTACGCCTGCCTGAGTCCATACACCTCCCTGTGGCCCCTAGCTATATACATGCCTGACCCTATAGCTATATACCGCCTGTGAGCTCAATAACCTGCCTGACCCCTATGTTAAAACCCGCCTGAGGTACCCTTGTCAATACCTGCCGGAGTGCCCCTATATCTTAACTGTCTAATGAGGGGTTTATAACCTAAAATTAAGGAGTTGCTGGAAATGTGAGGTTCTAAGATATTTGTGCCCAAATCTGCAGGGAGAGTATTGGCCGGGGAGCAATCAGCGGAAGGGGGAAACCGGATGGAGAAAAAAAAGGGAAATTTAAACAGTGATCAAAAAAAGACGTCTCCTGTGAGCCCCCTAAATGTAACTGCAGTGTAATCATTAAGGCAGAGTTTTTACATACAACTAGTACCTACCACTCTATGGTCACTGTGTTTAGCCGATACGTCTTTTGTGCTTTTTTTTTCTCTTCCGCTGAACAGCAATTTCCGTGGCCGCCTCCGCTTCTGAGCCCGGGGTAATGGCGCAAGTTCGCAATAAGCCCAAAAGATGTCCCACCTCTGAGAGCAATATACCCCACCGTGATTGGTGGTTCACCCCTCCCAACAAACGAAAATGCCATTTTTATTCAAATCGGCCCCCACTAAAAAATTAAACTTTGATATTGAGGTGGGGGCCGCAAACTACTGTCCCCAGGGACGCAGTTGGCCCGCGGGCCGCGAGTTTGAGACCCCTGCTGTAGACCATTTGTACCCAGAAAACAATGAGAATATCTTAGGTCTTAGGACTATTAATAGTGGATTCACTGAACCACCGCAAGCACTGGTGAAGCCACGACAGGGAGCATGGGCTAAGAGGCCCCAAGGCAGGTTGGACTTGCAGCGGCAAGAGACCCTCAGGTTGATACACCGATGTGACTTGCGATGGATGCCAAGGTGTAGTGAGGTACAAAATCGTATGGCAGGCTCATAGTTGGGGACAGGCGGGAGGATCAATAGGCAGCAGGCATATGTGGTCAGTTGAAGGAGGAAAGAGGACTGGTACACAGCATGGACAGGACAATTTAAGGAACGCTTTCTCTAAAGGCATGGGCCCCCCGGGCCGGGACGACGGGTAGGCCAAGGTAGGCGACCGCCTAGGGCGCCTACCTCTGCCTATCCCTAAAGGGGGCAGGCGGGCCCCCACCTCGCCGGGCCCAGGCCGCTGCATGGGGCCGAAGCCGGCGTCTCTGTGACCGTTTTTGCGGACAGAAAGCGAGCCTCCCCTGCTCCCAGACAGTGTCGGGGCCCCCCTCCCCGGGGATCGCTGGATCCTCCCGGGGGCTCAGGGCCCCCACAGCGGGCCGCCGGGTCCCCACAGCGCTGAGGACCCGCGGGCCCCCTGCGGCTCGCTACGGTCGCGTGAAGTGATGTCATGCGACGTGCCTTCCCCGGGGGCACGGCTCATAGGCCGTGCGCCCGAGGAGCTGCCGGAGGAGCGTCCGGTGGGAGGCGGGGCCCGAAGTGGGGCGTGCGCCCGGGAGCAGGTAAGTTGAATGTTTTTTTTTTTTACCTGCCTGTAGCCCCTATATACTGCCTGAGCCCTATAAGCCCGCCTGTAGCCCCCTTTTTTTCCCGCCTGTAGCCCCTATAAGCCTGCTGTACCCCCATATACCCGCCTGTAGCCCCCATTACTCCCCGAGCCCTATTGCCTGCCTGTAGCCCCCAAAAACCTGCCGTAGCCCCTATTGCCTGCCCGTGCCCCCATATGCCTGCCCGTAGCCCTATATACCTGCCTGACCTCTATATGCCTGCCTGGGCCCTAAAAGTCCCTGGGGCCCCCCTATGCCTGCCTTGGGCCCTATAAGCCTGCCTGTGGCCCTATAAAACCTGCCTGTAGCCCCATAAAACCCCGCCTGTACCCTATGCCCCCTTAGCCCTTAAACCGCCGTAGCCCTATAAAGCCTGCCCGTGGGCCCCCCTAGCCCGCCCGTGGGCCCCCCTAGCCCGCGTAAAAACCCCCTTTTGCCTGCCGAGCCCCCATAAGCCTGCCTGTACCCCTATATACCTGCCCGTAGCCCCTATAACCTGCCCGTGCCCTTTTAGCCTGCCCGGGCCCTTTAAATCTGCCTGTGGGCCCCCCTATGCCCGCCTGGCCCTAAAGCCTGCCTGTAGCCCCCATAAGCCTGCCCGAAACCCCTATAAGCCTTTCTGGGGCCCCTTATAACGCCTGTAGCCCATAAAGCCGCCTGTAGCCCCATTTAAACCTGCCCGTTAGCCCCTATAAGCCTGCCTGTGGCCACTATAAGCCCCGCCTTGGCCCCCCCTTTTTTTCCTGCCCCGTGGCCCCCTACCTTCCCCGTGGCCCTTTTTAAGCCTGCCTGTAGCCCCTATACCTGCCCGTGGCCCCTATAAGCCCGCCCGGGCCCTATAAGCCTGCCTGGACCCCATAAGCCTGCCTGTGGCCCATAAGCCTGCCCGTGGCCCCCCAAAAACCACCTGTAGCCCTTAACCTACCTGTAGCCCCATAAGCTGTGTGGCCCCATAAGCCTGCTGTGGCCCCTATATAACTGCCGTGCCCCATACGCCGCCCAGCCCATAAGCCTCCTGTGCCCCCATAAGCCGCTGGGGCCCTTTAACCTGCCCTTTCCCCCCTATGCCCCGCTGTGGCCCCATATGCCGCCTGTAGGGCCCCATAAGCCTGCCTGTGGCCCCCATAACCCTGGCTGTGGCCCCATAAAACCTGCCTGTGGACCCCATAAGCCTCCTGTGGACCCCCCCCTGCCTGTGGCCTTAGCCTGCCTTTTGGGCCCCCAACGCCTGCCTGAGTCCTAAACCTGCCTTGGCCCCCAGTTTTAACATGCCGAGCCCCCATAGCTATATACCCGCTGTGAGCTCCCATATACCTGCCTGAGCCCCTATAGCTATATAAACTGCCTGGAGTGACCCCATGTCTATTACCCGCCTGAGAGTGACCCTATATTTTTAACCCCGTTAAAGAGGGGGCTTTATACCCCTTTAATTAAGGAGTTGCTGGAAATGTGAGGATTTTAGTATTTGTGTCCAAATCTGCGGGACGAGTTTGGCCGGGAGCAATCAGCGAGAAGGGGGAAAAGGATGGAGAAGAAAAGGGAAAGTGAACAATGTGATCAGAAAAGAGTCCGTCTCCTGTGAGTCCCTAAATGAAAAAGCAGTGTAATCCCTTATAGTCTGCAGGTTTTAAATACAAATAGTATCTACCACCTATGGTCACTGTATGGGGTGGTATATGTAATCAGGCCTGTTACAGCGATAGTCACTGTGGGGGTTGTGTTTGGTCAGGACTGGGGGATTATTTGATCCTTTAATAGGAATAATTTTGGGCTTGGTTTTGTAGATTTTAGGAGTATTTTTAGTAACAACATTCGTCGGTAATTTGTCCATGTATCGGTGGATTATTTGGTGATTGTTATTGAGGGGGATTACCTGTCATATGGAGGTGACGATTTTGTCAGGGTGATTTCATTGTGCATGACTGTGAGGAGATGGACGGGAGCTTGTGGGGTACGCAAAAATTAGTGACAGGACCCGGCGCAGGGGTGGAGGAATTGGGGTGGGGGGGGGGCTTTTTTGGGGGGGCGGGGGGGGGGGGGCGCCCTTGGCTGTACTCGCCTAGGGCACCAAAATGCCTTGTCCCGACCCTGCATGGACACAACAGATCCAGCAAAAGCCATGGGGGAATAGACAGGACTAAATAGGGTCAGCCCCACAGCGTTAACCAGGAGAACAGCATGGAGCGAGAAGAGGTGACTACTTCTGCAGCCCGGGCAGAGGAGGGACACTAGTATGCCGGCGACCCACCTTGCAGGCAGAGCGGTCACTCATAACAGAACCTCCATTTAGGTCTCCCCTTCTTTTTGGTTCAATGGAATTTTAGCAGAAGGTCCCGTTCGAGAATGATGTCGTCTGGTTCCAAGGATATCTCTTCTGGCCCACACCCTTTCCCATCCACAAGATAGTACTGATTCCCCCTAATAGTATTCTCAGTCAGAATGTCTTTAATTTCAAAAACATCAGTGGAGTCAGTTTGAAGGGATAGAGAAGCGACATTGTGGGAGAAGTGGTTGGAGACCACCATTTTGAAAAGAGAGATGTGGAAGGAGATCTGGACATGCATCATAGGAGGAATTTGGAGTTTGTAAGCCACTGGGTTAATCTGCTGCAGCACCTCAAAAGGACCCAGGAAATGTGGACCCAGCTTATAATTGGGGAACTTCAGCCTTTGTGGATAACCACACCTTATCTCCAAGGCAAAGATTGGAGGAAATCTTCTTTTTCTATCAGCTTGTCTCTTCATGCGTGAAACTGCTAGCTGTAGGGAGTGATGTGTTTCACACCAGACAAACATAAAGTCCTGGATTTGAGAATCCACAGCAGGAATTTCAGAAGAGATTTGTATAGTTTATATGCTGGCTATAAACTATATAGCAGGGTGAGACACTGGCTGAATCAGCATCCAGGTGGTTATAGGAGAATTCTACCGAGGGTAGAAGGTTAGCCCAGTCATTTTTACGTGCAGAGACAAATTGGCACAAGTCCTAGGTCCTGGTTCACCCTTTCAACCTAACTAGTTGTTTGAGGATGGTATGCTGACGAAAAGTCCACTTTCACGAAAAGAGCACCCCAGAATTTTGACACAAATTGAATCCCTCGATTTGAGACGATGTGTTGGGGAAAACTATTAAGAAGAAATATGTGTTGGAAGAAATGGCTGGCCAATTGAGAAGAAGAAGGAAGACCAGGCAGAGGCACAAAGTGGGCCTTTTCTGAAAATCGGTTAGTCACCACTCAAATGACTGTGTTGTTCAAGGAGGGTGGGAGATCAACGATAAAGTCCATGTTGATGTGAGTCCAAGGAACATCCAGTATGGGCAAAGGTTGCAGAAGGCCAGCAGGTTTGAGATGGGGGGACTTATTTCATGCACACATGGCACAAGTTTCAACAAAGTCCTTGACATCTTTAACAACATTTTGCCACCAGTTCACAAGATTTTCGAATTCCGGGGTGCCCGACCACCATAGAGCAATGTCCTCACTTAAAGATCTTTTTCCTAAGTGCCGATGGTACAAAAGTGTTCACCGGGGAACACATTTGAGGTCAATGAGAGCTGTAGAGATCAGGTGTTAGGGAGGAACAATGTGCTGAGATGTGTATTCTAGGTCTACTACATTAGAAACATGTGAGAGGGCATCAACCTTGAAGTTCTTATCAGCAGGTCTGAAGTGAATCAGGGAATTGAACCTGGAAAAGAAAAGGGACCTTGCCAAGGATTTAGACATTGACCCAACTAAAGATAAAGTAGATTTGTGGTCCATGTAGAGGTTGTCCGGATGACAAGTCCCTTTAAGTAGATGGCACCACTCTTCCAAGGCCAATATCAGGCGCATTACAGAGCGCCCACAGCACTTTTTAATGCGCCTAATTTTGGGGGGTGTGCTGAAGGCGTGTCGTATGAGAACTGTAGGAAGCTACAGATTTATAGCTTCAGTAGGGCAAATCTAGGCACATTACTGCTGGAACAGGTAGACCACTTTAAAAGTGGTTTACCTGAGCCAGTAGTGTAGTTGTGCTAGAATGCGCCTGATTTATGACCCGCAGTAGAACAGGTTCATACATTCAGTCTGGGCGCCAAAAATCATACATGTCGCCCCAAATGTCATGTTGGCTGTTGTGTCTGACATCACTTCTGGTTACCATAAAATTGGGCCTATGGTGAAGTAACCCAAAAGGACATTCAAAGGGACATTGGACCAGAAGTTAGGCCACAACAAAAGTGTTGCATCACTGATTGAGTAAGTTAACCCCTAACACAACTTAAACAACCTAATTTACTAGCTATGACTACTGTTATGGTTTGGGACAGGGTTGGAGAAAAAAATTGGGTTCAAGACATTCTGACGGTGGAACCTGTGTCACATTAAATAGGTCCTTAATCAAGTTGTGGATAAAAACAGCCATGAAACAGTTGGTCCAGACTAATAGGTTATTTGATCATCTACTATTTAACCACTTCCTGATCTTTCTTGACTACTAAATCTAAAAAATCGATCTACTGGTCACTAATCTCCATAGTAAATTGAATGCCCCGTTTGTTATTATTAAGGTAACTAGCAAAATTTTTGGCATCTTCCAGAGCACCTTTCCATATGAAAAACAACCTTCTATGTACCTTTTGTACATGATAATTTTCTGGAAGAACATCATATCATAAATAATTTATTATAATAAATTGTTTTTCAAACTGTCCCATAATCAAGTTCGCATGTAATGGTGTAAAACGGTTGCCCATTTCTGTGCCTATGATTTGTTTAAAGATCTAACTGTCGTAGCAAAAAAAGTTATTTCTCAGAATGAAATTAAGACCCTCAATTAAAAAATCTGTTTGTTATGTTAAAAGTGAGTCCCCATTGACATAATATTTGACACAATCTAATTCTAGAGTGTGATTAATATTGGTGTACAGTACGGTAGCATCAATAGTCATAAGGTAATAACTGTCTTTGTATTGCATCATTAGGAGAGATTTAATTAGGGAATCCGAATCACGTAAGTAACTAGGTAAATTTAGGACAAACTCCTGAACGGGGTCAGCGCCAACAGTATCATTAAAAAGAAGAGTGGGTGAAAGACTGTTAACTTTAAAAAAAAAAAACAGGAGTAATTTTGGATTTATAACTTGAACATTTTAAAACCTGTTGGATTAAATGTAGCATTTAAGATTCTTACTGCTATGTAGTTATAGTGCCTTATTACATAGTTACATAGTTTGTAAGGCTGAAAAAAGACATACGTCCATCCAGTTCAGCCTATTTTGCTAAAGTCTTGCTAAAGTGTTGATCCAGAGGAAGGCAAAAAACCCCAGTGAGGTAGAAAGCAATTGTCCTCATTTTAGGGAAAAAATTCCTTCCCGACTCCAATCTGGCAAACAGAAAAATCCCTGGATCAACGACCCCTCTCCAGAATCCTAGACACTATAACTATAACTGTTATCTTTTTGAACTCTGTTATTGAATTCACCATGACAAGTTCCTCTGGCAGAAAATTCCACAGTCTCACTGCTCTAACAGTAAAGAATCCCTTTCTATGTTTATGTAGAAACTTCCTTTCCTCAAGACGTAGAGGACGCCCCCTTGTTCTGGATACAGTCCTGGGTATAAATAAATCTTGAGAGAGATCTCTATATTAACCTTTAATGTATTTAAACATATTTATTATGTCCCCCCCCCCCCGAAGCTGTCTTTTCTCTAAACTAAATAACCCCAATCTTGCTAATCTTTCTGGGTATTGTAGTCCATCCAGTCCTTTTATTATTTTTGTTGCCCGACTTTGTACCTGTTCAAGCTCTACAATGTCTTTCCTGTGCACTGGTGCCCAAAACTGTCCACAATATTCCATGTGTGGTCTAACTAGGGACTTGTATAGTGGGAGAATAATGTTCTCATCATGTGCCTCTATGCCCCTTTTATTATAACCCATGATCCTATTCGCCTTGGCAGCTGCTGCCTGACCCTAGCTGCTGCATTTAAGTTTACTGTCCACCAGGATTCCCAAGTATTTCTCCATGTCACTTTTACCCAGCCTTTTTCCATTTAACATGTAATCATGTAATGGATTTTTCCTCCCCATGTGCATAACCTTGCATTTATCTGTGTTAAACCTCATCTGCCACTTCTCTGCCCAGGCCTCCAACTTATCCAGATCCCTTTATAATAACACATTATCCTCTATTGTGTTGATAACTTTACAGAGCTTAGTATTATCTGCAAAGATCGATATTCTACTGTGCAATCCATGTGTAAGATCATTAATGAAAATGTTAAAGAGGATAGGGCCCAATACTGACCCTTGTGGTACCCCACTAGTAACAGGGATCCAGTCTGAGTATGCACCGTTAATTACGACCCTTTGTTTTCTCTCTCTGAGTCAGTTGCTTACCCACTTGCACACATATTCCCCCAGTCCAAGCATTCTCATTTTACTTACCAACCTTTTATGTGGCTCCATATGAAATGCTTTAGAAAAATCTAGATATATGACATCCAAAGCCTCACCCCGATCCAGTCTAGAACTAATCTCCTCATAGAAGCTAATGAGATTAGTTTGACAGGACCGATTCTTCATAAACCCATGCTGGAACGGCGTTATACATTTATTTTCAGTGAGATAGTCCAGGATAGCATCTCTTAGAAAACCTTCAAAATTTTACTCACAACAGAGGTTAAGCTTACCAGTCTATAGTTTCTAGGATCACTTTTTTGACCCCTTTTTGTATATTGGCACCACATTTGCTATGCGCCAGTCCTTTGGGACATACCCCGTTATTTTACAGTCCAAAAATATTAAGAATAGGGGCCTATCTATGACATTACTTAACTCCCTTAGGACACGCGGGTGTATACCATCAGGGCCTGGGGATTTGTCTATTTTAATCTTTTTAAGACGAAGCTGCACTTTTTCCTGGGTCAGCCAAGAAACATTTAAGTTGGAGTTACCTCATCCCTCTGTTCATCAACAGGAAGGTCATCCTCCTCGGTATATACAGTGGAGAAGAAATTGTTTAGTTGGTTTGCTTTTTTCTCGTCGTCCTCTACAGTCTCTCCCTCACTACTTTTCAAGGGGCCAACATTTTCTGTTTTAATCTTTTTACTATTTATATAGTTAAAAAATATTTTGGAGTTAGCTTTACTTTCTATGGCAATATGTCTTTCTGTTTCCAGCTTTGCTCAGCTTTATCATTATTTTAAATATTTTATTTTTTTCCTTATATTTTTTTTTAGTTTAAGTGGTTAATATTTTCAATATTCTGCCTATCCTAAAATCTTATTATCCATGTTGAATCCAAAACCTTCTGTATATCATGATTCTGTTTTCTTTCTCTTGTTGATAGAATTGATATTAATGCAAGTTTGTATTTTATATTAATTATTATTTTTTCTAGATGAATCACTTTTTAAACAGTTTTATATCAAGGGAGTGACCATGCACAAAGAACTATGTGTGTAACTTTTATTTATATGTTTTTATTATTATTTGTATATTATTTTATAGAAATGTAATTAAAAAAAGAGTAAATATACTGTATATTTTTTGACCATCAATGCTTACATTTATTTATTTATTTAGCTTCTAATATAATATAAAAGCCCTTGCGAATAAGCATTTTGAGTCCTCCGTGTGCTTTTATAAGTAACCTATGTTATACTGGTTAGCACTCACTCATGTCTAGGGGTCATGGGAACAATCCCAGTCTTAGTGTGGTACACAGTTTTGGACTACCTGGTCTGTAATAAGATCAGTGGTTCATTTCTTCCAGGTATTCTACCACTGTGGCACCTAATTACATCTAGTGGTCATAAACATGATCACAGCTATGGTATGGTATCATTCTGGTCTGTGTAGGATCAGTGGTTCATCTCTTTCATTGGCCTTTTGGTTCTGTATTAGATTTGGGGGGTCATTATATATACTTACCCATATTATTTTTATTATATCATTATTTTCATGTTTCTGGGCATCTTTTCCTTTTCTAAATATGGTGTTCTTATCTCCTGGTTGTTTTGCGGATGTCCGGGGTCTGTGAATGATGCCCTTGACACCCACACATGTGCCATGAGAGTTTGTATCTTCCAGGGTGGATCAGACACTCTCACACTTCAAAATATGCGTGCTTGTATTTGGAAATCGCCATTGTGTTAAAAGCAATCAAGTATCTATGGCGAGTGGTTCCTCCCTCCATGATAACTCACAGGTGCATAGATTTATTAATCACTGTTATATTGGTATATGTATTTATAATGTATGCTAAATTAATTCTACAAATATTTTTGTCTGTGAAGTTTCAATTGTTTATTAATCACTGGACTATTATTGTGTGTATATTGTATAATTGTAACTGTGTATATTATATTTATGAAGATTGGAAATTCATCACTAATTAAGCACTTGATTGGTATTTGTATCTATAAAAACCTCTTAGTGCATAAATCACATTGCTTGAAGAAAGCTCCTTTTTTGGGAGCTGAAACGTTGCAGTCAATAGGTGAATGCGGCGGTTTTTTGAAGTTCTCTTTCTCTCTCTCTCTATTACATCTATTTATCGATCTATCTTCCCCATATATATTTAGCTATCAATGTATCCATCTATTTCTATCTATCTATCTATCTATCTATCTATCTATCTATCTATCTATCATTCACTTACTGTATTTATTTATCTATCTATCTATCTATCTATCTATCTATCTATCTATCCATTGCACATATATCAATCTATCTCATATCTATTTATATCATATTTATCCATCTTTTATCTACTGTATCTATCTATATCATACCTATCTATCTCATAACTACTGTATCTATACAGCAATCTACCTCATATCTATTTTTCTTATATCTACTATATCTATCATGGGTTGCAATAGTATTCATACCTCTTGAACTATTATCCATTTTAAAACATTACAGACACAAACTTCAATGTATTTTATTGATATTTTATGTGATAGAGCAGCACAAAGTAGCAAGTATTTGTGAAATGTAAAGAAAATGATACAAGCTTTTCCAAAATTTTTCAAATTAAAAAATTGAAAAGCGTGGTGTACATATGTATTCAGTTACCTGTACTCTGATATCACTAAATAAAATTCAGTGTGACCAATTGCCTTTAGAAGTCACATCATTTGTAAATAGAGAACATCTGTATGCATTTTATTCTCAGTATAACTACAAGTGTTTTGTGAAGGCCTCAGAGGTTTGTTAGAGAACATTAGTGAACATAGGACATCATGAAAACCAAGGAACACACCAGCAGCACACGGATAAGGTTGTCGCAAACTGTATTGCAGGGTTAGGATTTAAAATATAGCCCAAGCACTGAACATCTCACAAAACACGGACATCCCAGACAAGAAGAACAATAATTAGAGAATCAGCCAGGAGGTCATGGGTCTCTCTGGATCAGCAGTAGAGATTCACGGCTCAAATGGGAGCATCTGTCCACAACTATCAGTTGTGTACAAAGAGTGGAGAGAAGAAAGCCCTTTTTGACAGCAATCTAAAAGAAGTCCCATTTGTAGTTTGTAGAAAGCTATATGGGGGACACAGCAAGCATGTTGAAGGAAAGACTCTGCTCTGATGAGACCTAAATGCCAAATGCTATATGTGGAGAAAAGCCAACACTGCACATTATCCTGAATATAACAACCCACTGTGAAGCATGGTGGAGGCAGCATCATACTGGGGGGAGGTTTTGCTTCACCAGGGACTGAGAAGCTGCGTAGAGTTTATGGGAAGATGGATGGAGCTAAATACAGGGTAATCCTGGAGGAAAACCTGTTAGAAGCCGCAAAAGACTTGAGACTGGGGCATAGGTTCACCTTCAGGCAGGACAATGACCCTAAACATACAGCCAAAGCTAAAATGTAATGGTTTAAATCAAAGCAGATTCATGTGTTACAATGGTCCAGTCACAGTCCAAACCGAAATCCCATTGAGAATCCTTGAGGAATTGAAAATTGCTGTTCACAAACGTTCTCCAACCAATCTGACTGAGCTAGAGCTATTCTGCAAAAAAGAATGGAAAAAATTTCCAGCCTCTAGATGTGAAAAGCTGGTGGAGACGTCCCCCAACAGACTGCCGCTGTCATTGCAGCTAGAGGTGGTCCTACAAAGTATTGACTCAGGGGGCTGAATATGTAAACAGACTGTACTTTTTAGTTTTTTAATTTGCTCTAATTTGTAAAAGCTTGGTTCATTTTCTTTAAACTTCACTAAAATTGCTACTTTGTATTAAGAGTTACATAGCTAGTACGGTTGAAAAAAGACATATGTCCATCAAGTTGGGGAAAATGTGGGTAAAGGGAGGGAGATAAGGAGTTTAAGCTTAGTATCCCATAAGGCAAGAACCACTCTGCTTCAAGTAAGATTTCATTTCTGATCCCAGAGTTGCCATCAGACTGGATCTACAATTTTATATGGCTACATACGTATTAATATTTTTTCATTTCAGATAGTTATCTAAGCCTTTCTTGAAACCCTTGCTTGTTCCTGCTGTGACCAGCTCCTCAGGCAGCTATTCCACAGATTTACAGATCTTACAGTGAAGAACGCTCTTCTCCTCTGGAGACTGAATCTTTTTTTCTCCAGCTAAAGGGAATGTCCTCTTGTCTTTTGAGGGGGCTTTACATGAAATAATTTTCCCTCAGACTTTTTGCAGGGACCATTTATATACTTATATAAATTAATCATGTCTCCCTGGAGCCGTCTTTTCTCAAGACTAAATAAGTTCAGTTGTTTTTCAAATTCAAAAAAAGGTTTTTATTAAAGGGTAACATGAGGAGAAAGAAAACAATAATATGTTAACGTTACATCAAAATTTACTTGCAATGTACAAAAACAGAATGTGATAGCATATGGGTCAAGCAATCGGAATATGCAAGAAAATCTCAGCAAGGAGAAATAAAAAAAGACAACAGTACTCAAAAATATCACCATTAAATACAAACAAGGCAACAGAGTATAATAGAATACCAGTGTATCATAGAGAAAAATGGTATGAAAAGAAAAATTGGCCCTTGAGCTTAGAGGAACTTTATGAGTCCGGATTAAGATGATGAAGCAAACTCTAACTTCGGCCACTAATTGGCCAGACTGGACAAACAGTATACAGAACTCCCACATCCCCAGTGGTGGGATGGGGGGGGAGGGTAAAGAGAAAAAAAAAAAGGGAGAGGGAGGAGGGGGTGAAAGAAGAGACATATGAGGGCAATGAGATGGAGGGCATGAATAGATAAGAGAGGGGATGATGTTACCTGACTGTGACGGACACCACCAAGACTACACCTAGCCTAAATAGTGAGGGAACGAAGGGCGGGAGTGTTCACAAATTGAAGCCAGGGGGACCACGTCCTTGTCAAGGACCGTATTCGCTCCTCTGAGGTGGCTAAAAGCTCCTCCATGTGGTAAGTGGAAGAAACTTCAGCGATCCATA
This sequence comes from Phyllomedusa bahiana, assembly GCA_025379985.1. NCBI lineage: Eukaryota > Metazoa > Chordata > Amphibia > Anura > Hylidae > Phyllomedusa > Phyllomedusa bahiana. The sequence continues at coordinate 18,796 of JAODAL010042941.1, read as the reverse complement.
CCTCCAACGAGGGTGGGTCCGAGGACTTGAAGTGCCTTGGAATAACAGTCTTCGCCGCTTGCAGTAAGTGCCTAAGGAGGGATTTTTATAAGTTGAGGCTCCCATATCAAACATAAATAATAGGGCTACTTCAGGTGTCCTAGGAAGTGCCAGTCCCGTGGTTTCCATAATGGAATGGAACACCACATTCCAAAAGCTCTGCAAAATGGAACAGTCCCACCATATGTGCACCATGGTTCCCTTGGCCGCCCCACAATGCCAGCACATCTCTGAAGCTGAAGGGTACCATTTATGAAGGACTAGGGGGACCCTGTACCACCTTGTCAGCATCTTGAAAATGGTTTCTTGAGCCTTTGTCGCTATAACTGCCTTATGGGTAAGAGTAAAGCATTTGTGCCATTGTGAGAGAATGAAATGTTTATCAAGTTCTTTCTCCCAAGCCGCACAGTAGGCGGGGAGATCAGGCTGATCAGCAATGGAGAGTTCATTGTACAGGATAGAAATAGAATGCTTTGAAGATGAGTTTTGAAGACACATCTGTTCAAACCTAGTAAGGGGTTTCTGAGCATTGAGGGTATTGCCAAAAGAAGAGAGAAAGTGTCGGAGCTGCACATAGTGGAAGTCGAGAGACTTGTGGATAGCGGACTCTGTGGCTAACATGGATAATGGCACAGGCCGTCCACCCACAACTACCTGGCAAAGGCGCAAAGGAGTTAATTTGGAGCTTTCAGAAAACTGGTAGAAACCAATTCCGGGAGGGAAGGCAGGATTGTCAGAAATGGGCATAAGAGGGTCTAATTTGTCGACCAAACCATGGTATAATTTATGTGAGTGAATTGAAACCAGGGTGTGCCGGGTAGACAAGGACATGTAAAATTTATTCACAAGAGAGGCATTCCAGACCAAGGGAATCGAGGCAAGGGATAAGGAACAAATGTCACGTGCTATGTGAGTCCAAACCTTCCCTTCGGCCCAGCACACCAAGTCCAAGACCCGTGAGTAAGCCGACACCAAGTAATATCTCCTACAATCCGGCAATCCCAAGCCACCCAAGGTTTTGTGCCTAGTTAATGTAGTGTATGATAGTCTGGGACGAGTAGAGGACCAAATAAATGTTGTGAAGAGTCCCTGCAGGCGTCTCCAGAAAGAATTTGGAATATGAATGGGTATGGTTTGGGTTAAATAAAGAATGCATGGCAAGACCCTCATCTTAAGTATGTTAACCCTCCCAAATCACGTGAAGTCCTTTTTGGCCCAAGAGCCCAAGTCCCGAGCATTCGCCAAAAAAAATTTTTTCAAAATTCAAGGAAAAATTTTTAACGATCCGGGGGGAAACATTTCCCCAAGGGGGGATACCCCTTGATGGGGCCCCAATGAAGGGGATAGCCCCGTTAAAAAGGGGATTCAAAAAAAACGGGGGGGGAAGGGCCCCCAAATTTTAAAAAAGCTTCGGATTTAGAAATATTTATTTTAAAAATTGACCAATCCAAAAATTTGAAAAAGGGAAAATAAGTGGGGGGGGGAGGTGGGGGGTCAAAACATACATCAAAAGGTTTCCGCAAGAGCATTTAAGTCTTCCCGGCAATTTGGTGCCTTTATTTCGGGTGTTTGGTCGCCGAGAGTAAGTTTTCCTACAAAACAAAAAACAAGAGAGGGGATGGGGGGACCCCTGCCATGTTCCTTTACTTTTGAGAAAGACTCTGATAGAGTTCCCATTAATTTTCAATTTTGGAGTGGGAAATGATAGAGGGCTAGGGTTTTTTGAGTAAATTGGGCCCCAACCCAAAAATGGCCCGAAGAGTCAAGACAAAAGAGGTCCGGGTATCAATAAAAGGCCTTTTGGGGCTCCGGGGGACAGGACCATTAAGGGGATTTTTGCGGGTTGAGCATAGTGTATAATATCCAATGTTTTTAAGTTTTTTTTCCCGAGCTTCCCCCCCTGGAACAAACCCCACCTGATGGGGGTAATAAGATTTGAAAAAAAGGTTTTAATTATTTGAAAGGGGTTTTTGGTTTCTTTTTGGCCCAAAATTTAGCGAGAAACAGGCGGTATTTTCCACACGAGGAAGGTTTCCTTTGCCTTTTTTTTGGTATAAGGGCAATATGCCTAATGAGGAAATGGGAGAAAAAGGATTGTGGGGAAAGACAAAATTAAAAAGGGCGAAAGCAGTATAGGAGAGATCTTTTCCGGAAAAGGTTTTGAAAAAATTTCCCCCGTAAAACCTTCGGGCCCTGGGCTCCCCCCCCCCGGTAAGCCCGCGATTACTGAAGCAATTTCCCGGGGGCAAAAAAATGTAGACCAAACCGGGAAAGAGAATGGGGTGGGATTTGGGGAAGATTAAAAAAAATTTGGGACCTATGGGGAGAGCTGAAGGAGATAGAATTAAAAAAAATTGAGTAAAAGTAAAAAAATTCCTCACAATTTCTTTCGTGGTATCTAAGGGGCCGCCATTTTGGTTTGATATGGGGATATGCGATTTAGTATCTGGGTCGAATTTTCTCACCCCAACATCCCCCACTCTTGTTTCCATTTCAAAAAATCTATACGTTACTTGTAGGTATCTCCGCCAAGAGGACCCAGCAGATGTTTAACCTCTAGCTCGCGAGGCGGGGCCCCCCGGCAATGTTCGGGGGACAAAGGGTTTTTGGGGCTTTTTCAAAGAAAAACTCTGGGAAAAGGCCCTCCAAAATTAACCCTTCTCTTTCACCTGGGGCCTGTGATCAAAAAACCCCCCTTTTTTGAACATTTCGTGCTTCCCCATTTAACAGTGGGAAAGTCGTGTCCTCTGAGGGGCCGCATAAAATTTGAATGGATTGAAAATTGCCACAAAAAACCGAATCCCCTAATAGGGATCGTTTAGGCCCGGACCCAGGCTGGACTGAAGAAAAGAAGGGCCCCTTTAGCAATAAAAAAGGGGCATGATCTGAAGGAGAAAAGTTACCATGAGGCGAGGCCCCAGGAAACACCGGAACACCCGAATGTAAACTAAGTGACTATATACATTATTTTGGGGGGGAGTAAAAAACTGAAATCTTTTTAGTGTCGGATTGGGGCCCTCCCCGGGATCACAAAGCGTAAAGGGTGAACCTTTTTTTTTATTGATTAAAAAAAAACTGAAATAGGATAGCGAGATCGCCGGGGAAAGGAATTGTCCGGGGGACGGGGTCCAAAGGTGACATTCAGGGGCTCCACAACAGGCCACTTGGGGCCCTTTTTTTTAAAAGGATAAATTTCTCACTAGGTGTTTAAAAAAAAAAGGCCTGAACCCCGGTTGGGGCCAATTGTTTACAAAAGTGATGGTATGCCCCTAGGTTGAGGGGTCAAAAATTTCATATCGCGCTTGGATAATCCCGCAGCCTGAACTTGGTGTTCTAAGGATCATGGACGCAATGCCACCCCCCTAGATCTGGACTCCTGATTAGTCGCTAAGAACCATGTTCTATAGTACTTACTACAGAGTTTTGGTGCATGTCCTTCCTTGAAGTGCGTTTCCTGAAAGCAAACAATTTTAACCTTTTGTTTATGAAAGTGAGAGAGTATTTGACACCTCTTACTCGTGATGTTAAGACCCTTCGCATTAAACGAGGCAATGGACAAATCCGCCATTTACAAGTCAGGAAGAAGAGGGGGAGAAGAGAAAGAGAGAAAGAAAGAAAAAAAAAAAAAAAAGGGAGGGAGGCATGTGTATGGGGAGGCAGGGGGAGGGAAGGAAGGGAATTGTAACACAGACACTCACACTCAACAGGAAGAGACAACAAACCAGGAAGCAGGTAAGATGTAGACCTGCAGCTGGAACTAACTGAAGAACTTATTAAAGGGGTTGTGTGAGAAACCCCCCAAAAATAAGACTATATGGTGCAGTAATACTAAAGATGAGCAGTAACTACTGCACAATCAGTTGTTGGTGAACGACTTCCATATGCTTGGTTATAATCACATATTATCGCCATGTTGATCTTTCTCTCACTGGGCTAGTGGGCAGAGCTACAGTTGATTGGGCGCACGGTTGAAAACTTACAACGAGCCTATTCCCCAGCTGAGCTGTAGACTTCTATATACTTTATACACACCAAATTGATAATATGTGTATGTACAGCCTCAGTCTCCTGCCCTTTCTATTCTGTACAGAGCGTCCCTTATACCCACAGTCTGTCAGACTGACTGAGCACAGCACATGCCCAGTGATACCAGTCAGCATAACCAGGAGAAGTACTCAGAGTCTAGTCCTACTTCCTGTAGGACAGGTTTTTGACTGAGGAAGGAGCCCGGGCGGCCATTTTGAGCTTCTATAATGATTATCCCTAGACAAAATGACTTTTCTAATTAAAGATATTTAGGATTTTTTTCATAATGACATGTAGTTTATGTATTCAGTTTTCTTCTTTTCCCGGAGAACCCCTTTAAAGTCAGTTGGCCCCAAGGCCTAACCTTAGGTCTGAAACGGGACCAGACCCTATTGGGGGGGAAAGAAAACTCAAATGGGGACGCATGGTGTCCGAGCTCCCCACAAAATAGCATTAGGATAATAAAGATTGCTGGCTAGTACTAACAATGAAAGAAACTGTCACTACCATGGGAAAAAGAAAGAAAGAGAAGAGAACCTGTTGGCACTGAACCATGTAAGAGTTGCAAATAAGGTAACAGTGGTGCACACCGGCAACGGGATAAAGGTAGGTACAGCACCACAGACTACCGCCTCAAAAAAGGAAAATCAATAGCGGTAAGGGGCATTTATAGTAAGGGACATGTAAGCAACCAGCAGGAAAAATAGTGGATGGAAGGTATGTCCCTAGTATTATGCTGCAGATGATAAGGAGTTCAGGATGATCAGGGAGGCCGATCCAGTGGACAGCCCGAGTCTTTCCACATCGGCCAGAATGGCAGCAGAGAACTGCACAGTTGGCCCACCAAGGAACCTGATCTTGGTGGTGGAAAAGCAGCTAGTTAGAGATAGGGTAACCATAGGTTACGTAGGTGTGGGGTATTTTAGCATAGCTGCTGTACTGCTTTATTGGGCTGCTTTTTCTTTACGGATGTCAGCGTGGGTCGGGAGGCCGTTCACCCCTCGTCCAGGCTTTACCGGATATCCCCCTAGGCTTTTAAGCCTCGTGCAGGAAGGAGACCAGGTGAGAGAGTTAACCTGATGCTCAAGAGTGTTTGGAAGTACTGGTCTCATGTGAGTGCTGAGCAGGAGAGTGGAGTCTGCTACGGACCCCTTGAGAACAGCCTGTGGGTTGCTCCTACAAAGGAAGTTGGGGGGGGGGGGGGGGGGGGGGGGGGGGTGGTGGGGTGGGGGGAGAGGGGGAGAGGGGGTGGGGGGGGGGCGGGGTGGGGACCACCAGACACACGGTGGAGTACATGTGATTTGTTTTTTTATGCTGGACTTTACCTTTGATTTGCTGCGTGGTATACGGCTGAAAAGTAAGCCTGCTGCAATAAGGCTTTTTTTCTTATTATGCTGTTTGTTCTTGCCGGTGAAAATAAAACCTATATTTTTGTTGCAACCTACCCGCTTGTGCCCTGCCTCTGTAGAACGCTAGTTCCCCACATATGGTGGAGGGTTGCTATGGGCAACTGGTTGCTAAGGGTAACAAGCAGCATACGTTTTTTGGACGTTATATACGTTTTGTGAACTGTAATGTCCTGGGTGAAGGCTGCTGCTTCCTGCCTAAACCGTCCAAACCAATGGAGGAGAACTATGCAAAGCCCTGTGCGAGGCAAGTGACCAACCAGCAAGAAACCAACCGTTTGTTGCTGGAAGATTGCCAGCACTCAGCAGGTCAATGTTTCTTGCCCAGAGGACGGAGGAGTTTCGGGGGTCGTGAACAGTAAAAGGCAGTCAGTTACAGCGCGCCTCTGCAGAGATGACCTGATGATGACGTGGAGGCGTATCTGGCAGTGTTTGAGATGGCTGGCGGAAAGAGAGAAACTCCCGGGTGCCGTCTGGACTGAGAGTTCTGGCGCCCCTATTTGAGTCGGGGGGAGCCGTAGAAGGCCTATTTTTGACCTACTACGAGCAGCCAAGGACTATGACCTCCTCAAGGCAGAGGTTATGGCCAGGCTGGGAGTACCCTGCGGTGCGGGCTCGCAGAGTCCATGATTTGGCGGTTTGAAAAGCAATAAGCAGCCCCTTCTCACAGCGTTGACCTTCTACACCTTGTGCGCAAGTGGCTTCAACGGAGGTGACTGAGTCCGTCCGCCATCGTAGAACCCGGATCGTCATGGACGTAACGCAAGTGGACTACCACGAAGAGCATTGCAGCGTTGGGTTGCCCAGGGAGACCCCAAGACGCTGGACCAGCTGATTGCCCTCGTGGAGTCGGTACCCACTAAGAGTCTATCTGGACCAAGCGTAAAACTTTCTCGCCGCATGACCAGGGGAACCGTGACCGGAGACAGAGTCGGGGTGGTCCACCCAGAAGAGATGTGAGGTGGCTAGTTCGGGCCCAGAGAAGGTACTTCACCCCTTAAATCTCCCTGGGTGGTCGAGGCAGAAGTGCGCTGTTGGAAGTCCACAATTGGGGCATATTGCAGCGCACTGTCCCCAGCAGGGAGGAGCCCATGGAGTGTGATTTGCCACGTAGACTCTCCATGTTTGCTCACCCTGCCTGTAGTGCTTTGCCCCTGGCCAGACCCAGGCCCTTCAGGAATTGTCGTAGTCCAGGTGAATGGGGTCAGTGTCGGTGGGCCCTGTTGGACTCTTGGCAGCTAGTTACCCGCTTGCGAGCTGCCATTCGGATGGACATTGGTTACCGGAAAGGGGTGGGGTGGTCTGCGAGTCTGGGGGGGACACGATAGCACTACACTGGCGACAGTGACTATCGAGGTCTGTTTGCGGGACTCTGAGCCATGAGGTGGGCATCATAACAGACTTGCTCATCCCCTAATCCTGGGACAGAGGATTTTCCCCAGTGTTCTTGGAACTTTGGTTTCTCAACCCCAAGGTGACGGCTGTGAGGGCCGTGAGTCCCCAACCCTCAGTCCAGTTCCCTAGCGGAGGGAGGATGTACAATATGATGCGGTAGGGGTGACACTGATGTTACTCATGACTTCCCTTAGCTGTATTGGCAGGAGGCGAGAAGAGTCTGTCCGCTCTGCAAGCAAATAATATACGGATCCTGGAGGTGTCGCGTGAGAACTTTGGCACGGCTCAGTTGCGTGACCCACCTTAAAGAAATCATGGGACCAGGTAACGGTACTAAATGGAGGTGCTCGCAAGGAGCCGTGACGCGAGAAAAATGTCCGCATTTTTCTGCAAGTCAAGATTTGTGTATTGGGTTGTAGAGATAAGAGGGGAAATTGTTGGAACAAACTTTTGGTGACCTGTACCTTATATAGGAGGATGGTACTGATCTGGCTCACAGTCATGTGCTCGAGGGGCACTTGGGGGCGGTAGAAAAACGCTAAGAGAGGGTATTTAACCGGTATTACTGGCCCCGGGTGTCATCAGAGATTTGCCAATTTCTGTAAGTCCTTGCCCAACGTGCCAACTAACGCTCCTATGTCCCATTCGGAGCCAGTTAGTTCCCTCCCCATTATGAAGTGCCCTTCGAACGAATCGCTATGGATCTGTAGGGCCATTAGTCAAGTCGGCCCGGGGGCACAGTACATATTAGTCATACTAGATTACGCTACCAGGTATCCAGAGGCATTTCCCCTAAGAAATATGTCTCAAAGTGTATTGCCCGAGCAGTTGACTGCAGGTCTTCTCTATAGAACAAACGGGTTTGCCAAAGGGAAATCCTAACGGACCAGGGGACACCCTTAATGTCTAGTAATGAAGGACCTGTGTAGACTACTGCACATTAAACAACTGAGGACCTCGGTATTATATCATCCTCAAAACGGACGGGTTAGTCGAGAGATTTAATTAAAACCTGAAGGGGGATGGCTGAAAAAGGTGGTAGAAAAGGAGGGGAGGGCACTGGGATTGTATACTGCCATACCTGCTATTCTCCTTCAGAGAGGTTCATACAATCTTCCACGGGGGTTTTCCCCGTTTGAATTGTTGTATGGGAGACACCCTACGGGGTATGCTGGACATCGCAAGGAGGGACATGGGAGATGTGTGGTACCCCCTACATAAGTGTTGTAGAACCGTCGCTCAGATGCGGATCGCCTCGGCCCGAGAGGTACTGGCCCATTGTGTAGGGCACCTTGCAGAAGGGCACAGGGGAGTCACAGAGCGGGTTATACAATTAGGGCCGCTAGGGTTAGGAGTTTAACCTGGGATCGCGTATTGGGTCCATGGTTCCACGGGCGCGAGAGTTAAGTTCTGGCTAAATGGCAGGACCTTATGAAGTGGTAGAGAGAGTTGGAGAGGAAATTATAAAATACATTCAGCCAGGGAAAGAGAAAAACCTTTTTCAAACTATACCACATTATAAATTTAATAAAGCCGTGGAATGAGTAGAGAGGCCCTAGTAGTGTCCCGACCAGCCCAAGTGGAAGCACAGTCAGATATTAGGAAGGTTGTCATAGGGGAAGCCCTGTCCCAAATATCAAAGACAGGAGACCTGGGAGTGGCTACAGCGCAATAGGGACATCTTCTCTGACCTTTCAGGCACTACAGATGGGTGGTTACAGCATGAGATATGTAACAGGGCCTGGGGTAAAAGTTCATGTCAAACCATTACCGCAATCCCAGAAGCTCGGTGACAAGGCGGGTCCTCAGAGGAAGTAAGGCTCTATGTTGGCCCTGGGCGTATCGGAAGAGTCCAAAAGCGGGTGGTCTTAGCCCCATGTGTTGGTGCCTAAGCAAATGGGGGACTTGGCGCTTCTGCAACGATTTCCGACGACTCAATGAGGTATCTAAGTGGGATTCCTATCGATGCCCCGGTGGATGAACTGATTGAGTGAATGGGGTCAGACAGGTACATTCTAACAACACTGGACCTACGAAAGGTTACTGGCCAGATTCCCCTGTCAGAAGAGTGCAATGAGAAGACTGCTTCTCACTCCGGAGGGGCTATTCACTACACCAGGATGCCTTTCGGGTTACAGGGGCCCCCAGCTACATTTCAGAGGGCTATGGAATAAGATTTCTAAAACCCCATACAAGGTATGCATCTGCCTATTTAGACGAATATTGTCATTTTCGTACTGACTGGGAGTCCCCATCTCAGCAAGGTAAGGCAGTACTCAACACACTCAGGAAGCAGGGTTTACGGCAACCCTGAAAAATGCGCCATTTGGGATGGGATAGAAGCCCGCCGTATTACTTGGGGTATATTGTGGGTGGCGCACAATAAGGACCCCACATAAATAAAGTAGAAGGCAATTCGAGGTGGCCCAACCCCTTACAAAAAAGCAGGTGAGAGCGTCCTGGGGATTGTACGGGTACTATCGCAGGTTTGTGCCGAACTTCGCTTCAGTTGCAGCCCGATGGAACCGATCTAACAAAAGGGAGTAGAAAGGCGGGTGATGGTGAAGATGGCTGAGGAGGCAGGAATCATTTCAGGCCCTGAAAAAGCCCTCTGTAGCTAGCCAGTATTAGTTGGCACCAGACTTCACTAAGGAGTTTGTATCCAGACTAGACGCCTCAGAGGTGGGGTTGGGTGCAGTACAATGTCACAGGAGGTGAATAGGTTGAGGAGCACCCGGTTACATACTGAGTAGGAAGCTCACGTCCTTGAAAGAAACTATTATTCCATAGTAGAAAGGGAGTGTCTGCGATAAAGTGGCTTTAGAGTCTTACGGTATTATTCTAGCAGGTAGAAAATTCAGGTTGGTGAAGATCATGCTCCGTTACGTGGATGTACCGAAATAAAGGCAATATGACAGAGTGACAAGTTGGTTCTGGCCTTCAAGATTTCAAATATGTGGTAGAACATAGGGCTGGGAAACAGCATATAAATGCTGTACGACCTTGATCAATGGAGGGGGGGGGGACATCCACTGTCTGGTAAGTTCAAGTGCCCAGTCCCATGGCCCTTGGGCAGAGGTGGGGGGGGGGATGTGTAAGCAACAAGCAGGAAAAAATAGTGGGATGGGAAGGTATGTCCTAGTATTATTGCTGCAGATGGTAAGGAAGTTCCAGGGATGTCTGGGAGGCCGATCCAGTAGGACAGGCCCAGTCTTGCCACAACGCAGTAATGGAGCAAAAGGAACTGCAACTAGTGGGCCCACAAGGAACCGGATCTTGGTGGGGGAAAGCAGCAGTAGAGATAGGTAACAATAGGTTACGTAAGGTGTGGTATTTTAGCATAGATGCTGTACAGCTTTATTGGGCTGCTTTTTCTGAAGGCTGTAGCAGGGGTCTGGGAGGCCGATTCACCCTCCGGGCAAGCTTTACCCGGTATCCCTAGGACTTTAAAGCCTGTGCAGGAAGTGACCAGGTGAGAGAGTTAACCTGATGCTCAAGGAGTGTTTGGAAGTACTGGTTGTCTCCAGAGAGTGCTGTGCAGGAGAGAGGATGTCTGCTACGGACCCTGAAACTGACTGTGGGTCTCCTACAAAGGAAGTCACCAGGCCTCACGGTGGAGTACATGTTTGATTTGTTTTTTATGCTGGACTTTACCTTTGATTTGCTGCGTGTGTCATTCCGGCTGTCTGAAGGTAAGCCTGCTGCAATCGACTTTATGTTATTACTGCTGTTTGTTTTGCCGGTGGGTGGAATAAAACCCTATATTTTTGTTGCAAACTACCCGTTGTGCCTGCCTTCTGTGACCGCTAGTCCCACAGACATTTATAGTCCCGGGAAAAGCACCTGGATCCTCAAGGAGGGGTAGAGTCCACGTGGGAGTCAGTTCGGTGATGTCGTCGTCGGTTTTTCCTGGGAGGAAGTCCCAGTGGAGCCAAGGGACCACAAGCTGAAGGCCCGCCTAACAGAGAGTCCATGGACAGCTAGGGAGGAAGAGTTATATTCTGAATGTTTAGTCCCTGAAGAACAGAAGGGATGTCATCTGGAGAGCGTATGGCAAACGAGTTATCTCCATCCCGTATGAAGAGGGCAAACGGGAAGCCCCAGTGGTAGGGGATATTACGATCCTGTAGGATAGACAAAAGGGCTTCAGGGCGGTCCTTTGGGCCAGAGTGTGTCTGGAAAGGTCCTGGAGCAACAATATGGGAGTGTCCTTGTAGAAGACCTTTTGTCGCTGGCGGGCCCTGCGTAGAGTGTCCTCCTTTGTTTGGAAAAAATGGATCCTACAGATAATGTCCCTTGGACGCTTTGGATCTACGGCTGGGGGACGGAGGGCTATATGGGCTCTGTCCATTTCGATGGGGGTAGCAGGAGCCCTACCAAGCAGGTCATTGAAGATATTTGTCAGGACCGAGGGGATGTCAGTAGGTGCAATTGACTCAGGCAGGCCTCTGATCCTAATGTTGTTGCGCCTTCTTCTGTTCTCTAAGTCATCAATGTGCTGTTGTAGCGCGAAAATTTGGGTGAAATGTTGAGATGTGGAAGATTGCAGAGCTTAAATAGACATTGAATTCGACTGTTGAGTCTGGTTCAGAGTAGACACCTTAGAATTCAGTGACGATAGTTCAGAGCGAAAAAGAGAGAATTCGTGTTTGCACTCGTCCACGAGCTGTTTCGCCAATCCGGAGAGATCAGTTCTAGTTAGCAAGGATTGTGTAAATCGGTGTAGGTCAGACAATGTGATCGGCTTATTCTCAGCTGCAGTATTAGTATGTTCAGTTCTCTTAACCTCTCCTCATGTTGCTCGATCACATAAAATATCAATAAAATACATTTAAGTTTGTGGTTGTAACTATTAAAAATAAGAAACAGTTGTGGATGTAGGAAGACTTTTGCAACCAACTGTATATATATCTGGGACTATATTAAATTCCAACAAAACAGATTTTAGAGAAACCACTTTACTGTTTAAAGTTGAACATATAAACAGTATATACACAGAAACCATCACATGTCCTGTGGCCGCTTCAGCCGTCATTTAGTCGCTGACCACTCTTCATACATTATGAGGGGTTGCTCCAGTAGGGACTGGAGGTATCCGTACATTCAGTTATTGTTCTTATCCAGAATTGTTACATGTCGCTTCTGACTGATGGAAAATTCTTCTACCAGACTTTACAAATACAGTAAAACAAACATGGTTTCTAAGGTGAAGGCAGACATTGTCCTCACTGCCCCCGGCGGTCACAACTTGGCGGCTCAAAAAGGAGTCCATATTGACATTGCTCAAGCTCACTGCTTGGGTCATCAGCTTCCAATGGGAATTTCAGCCATAGTCTCAGTATTAGACGCTAGTTGTGTCGTTCAATGGGACCTCTTTTTGGACTTTACTGTTCTGTGGGCTTTGGTCTTGGAGTTGTGGTGGTTGATACTCTCGTGTTCGACTTTTTCTACAACAAGCACGAAATAAAAAGACTACAGCGATGACGACTACTAATACAACAGCCACTAGAGCGATAATCCATAGAAAATTAGAGTCTGTAAAGAAAAGCAGAGATAAAGATCAATACAGCTATTAAACTTATCTCCTATATGGCTGGAAAATCTACATTTGTTTATCCTGATCTTTCTAGTTCTTCACGGCCATCAACATTTTTTTTCACATAATAACAAACAATATGTGACTTATCATATGGGTTTTTTTATTGGGTGGTTGGTTTTTTTTATATATTTTTTTAAAGTTACTCTACGTACATGACTTCTTGCTTTGTCTGTGTGACTTCCTCTCTGTGAGCTCTGATAGCATAGCAGTGAGAAGATTGCTATGAAGGTGTAAATGTTATCAGCAGGACCTGCTAAGTGTGCTGAAAGCAAACCCACCCCCACCCCCTAGTGCAGAAAAAGATTACCACATTATCCTTACATGTCTTGCTCTTCTCATTGCCCTGTAGTCAAGTCTAATCTTATCTATCCCTGTCCAGAGAACAATATAGTGATCATTATGTCATCACCTACTATTTGTAATGAGACTACAGAGATAAGCAGCAGCTGCAGTAAAGTGAGATTAATCCATCCAGTCTTTCAGTTTTATCTCTTTATTAATCACAGCTAGAAGAGGACAAGGCTTTAGATGTCATTTTTAATTGCATAGGATTGTTGAAATAAAATAAAACTGCTAAAAAGTCTAAAAAAAATTGTTTTCTAGGAATGTTGGTTTTAACAAATATACCCATTTCTGATGGAAGTGTCCATTGAAATAAATTTAAAGGAAATATAATGCCAGAACTACAGTAACTGCTGACACTTAAAGGTATTCCAACCACAAAAAAAATGTTCTGTGACCAGTCTGAAATGAAAATAAAAAAAGTTGTGCAAACCTTCTGGGTTCCCACTAAGGTAGCTTTAATGCTAACGAAAAATACATTTTTACAGAGTTTAGGGTGCTGGGTAAACACCTTTCGATGTGTTTTTATATATATATATATATATATATATATAATATAAAATATATATAATATACACAGGTAGTCCCCGACTTGCTTCATTCCGACTTACAACTGTTCCCTAGTTACAAACAGGGACTTATGGGGTGTGTCGAGCAAGGCTAAGATGGGAACAAGCAGGAACTAGAGTTCCCATAATGCACTCTGTGACAATGTCATGCGTGCAGCCAATCAGCGTCCCAATGAGATAGCTATTCCTCAGGTAGCGCTGCTGAGAAATGACTGTCACGGGAGACTACCGGCTGCTCCAGCAGTGCCAGGAGGAGGAAGCGAAGATGGGCCCGATTTTCTCAGGTGTTAATGTCTCCATCACCTGGGGGCCGGTGGGGTGATACTGTCGGATGACATGGGGTGTCAGAGGTAACCCACGTATCTGTTGTGGGGTGCAGTGTAATGTCCCCACTCTCATGCCTCTTACTATAGGTCTTGTTCCCCCCCACTTCTCTCTGCACCAGTCAGCACCCATGTGTGGCATGCTGACACTTGTAGTTCCAAACTACAAGTGCCAGCATGCCACACCATACATGTACTAATTGCATGGGGGCTGATTAATACATGTATTTAACATCTGCTTCTGTGGCATGCTGGTACTTGTAGTTCCATGTTCCACAGCAGCTAGTAGCTGTCGAACTGCATAGGCCAGCATGCCACAGCAGCACATGTTAAAAACATGTACTAATCAGCACCCATACAATTTAGTACATTTGTGGGGTGGAATGCTGGTATTTGTAGTTGTGGAACCAGCATTCTACACCACACCACCAGTGCCAGGATCCCATACCACACATGTACTAAATATACCTTTTCCAACTTACATACAAATTCAACTTAAGAACAAACCTACAGTCCCTATCCTGTACGTAATGGGCTCTGTAATTAGGTTATTTACCCTGGCAATGGTGTATGAACAGCAAGAAAAAGACCTGAGGAAGCACTGAAGATGGCAGTTTTAGCTCAAGCAAAAATGATTGTTCCGACGCACGGGAGATGCTTGTTCTACATTTACTGCAGTGGCAAATGAGGATAGAGCATTTTCTGTGTATTGGGACCAGACACCGGAGGTCCAACAGAGCAGGTTCGAGGGTGCTTTTGGAGCTGCAGCAGTAGGGGAACCCAGAGGTATAACCTTTTTTTTCTTTTTTTACCCCAACTTGAAATTCATTGATAATTTTTTTTATAGCTGGGATATCCCTTCAGCCAAGCAGCATGGAAGGAGAATGGAAATTGGCAAAAAATCTAAGCTTTCAGAGTAGTCAGGGTCAGGAACAGCTAGGTGAGAACTCCAAAGGGCTCTGAATTGGCTGCTATTAGTAGTTATTATCTGCCCATACCTGTGTAGTAGAAAAACTAATGGAATTTGGGGGCCCTCCTGACACTCTCCAGGCAGATGATGGATAGAAAGACCAGGTGTTGTGTATATTCCATTAACAGCAAATATCATAAATTCTGGTCAGAAACCACTACTCCTAGATTATGGAGGGAGGGAGTAACAGGTTATCTCCAAGTGTGACTTCTGTCATGGAGCCTGGAGTTTTATTTATTTCAAAGGATGAACAGGTGAGAGTCTGTCCATTCAACCTTAACATCTAACCACATTACAATGGTTCAATCAAAGGACATATAAAATTAGGTGTTCCTTTTACTTCCCCCTCATCACCTTACTGTCAAGTCAGGGACAACACATTACCCTAATAAACTGATGGGCAGCTATGAAACCTGAACTGACGTTTGATGCTATAAAATATGGTCGCAACGGAGAAGGCATGTTCACAGTGTGTGGTTCAGCCATTATTTGAACTGTGTTCCAATTTCTTCTTTGCCCCAAGAATCAGGAAATCTACATTGTGTTTTCTGAAAGTTCTCCCTTTTATTTTATAACTGTAGTGCATAGATGTATGTCATCCTATTTTTTCTGTATTATTGTAGTCTGTTATCACTGTACTTTTTGTCTATGAAAGCTTATAACTTCAATAAGGTTGGTCCTTGTATGGTCTAAGAATTCATAGTCTTGATTATAGTGTTTAACGCTGTGAGTACTAGTGAGCAGTGTTTGTAAGTGACAGTCATTTCACTCTCTTGAAAGGTGATGACAGAGTGTGTTTTGGGGTGTGTGGACCGTGTTGGGGTCTGATTTATGCTCAATTTGCCACCAGTGGAAGATGAATGCAAGATTGAGTGAGTGGATGTGGCAATCACATTATGTACCGTTCAGCTACTACTCTTGTAAGCCGCTATGAGGGGGATTCAAAAAGATCTCTTTTTCTTTCTATCTTTCTTTTTCTTTCCTTCTTTCCTTCTTTCTTTCTTTCTTTCTTCTTTCTTTCTTTCTTTCTTTCTTTTTTCTTTCTTCCTTTCCTCCATTTCACTTGCCAAAGAAGTACTGGAGAATAAACCTTTCCTCTCTCTGGAGGAAGGACTTGTTCTAGTGCCCTTGAATCCTGCAGAGTGAAGTCAGTCTGAGGAGAGCATTAGAGGATTTGTCTGACTATAAACATATCAATAGGATATAACATCAATGTCTGATAGGTCCAGGTCCCACTTCAATCTCAGAAACAAGCCTTGAAGCCTTTCCATTTTGAATGGAGAGGTTTCAGGGCTCTCTCATTGATATCAATGGGAGTCCTGAGTATAGCGTAGTGCACTGCTTGACTTTAGTCAGAACTGCCATTCATTTCAATGGGAGATCACCTCCCTGTTAAAATTGAAGAGGCTTTAGGCTATGTTCACACGACGGATTTGGCCGCGGTTATGGCCGCGGGTTCCGACGCGGTTTCCGTGGCCATAACTGCGGCCAAATCGCGCCTAGATTATTAACATGGTTTCCTATGGGAAACCGCTTAATATTCACACGCCGCGGGTTTGGCCGGTGCTCCGCGTGCAGAGCCAGGTGTGAAGAACTCTCCTGTCAATTCTTACAGGGAGTGCTCTGCGCGGAGGCCGCGCGTGCGCCGCGGCGGGTGGTGCCGCTGGACGCGGCTCGCGCCGGGCTTGCCCCTGCTAGTAATTTGCATGGGGCAAACCCTCGGGGCAAGCCGGCCCAAACCACGCCCCCCCGTGCCGGACCACGCCCACCGCCCGAACCGCAAACCCGCGTCAGGAGACGCGAGTCTGCAGCGCGGTCCGACGAGGTCTTGGCCGCGGCAACCGCGGCGAGAGCTGCGGCCAAACCCGCGGCTAAACCCGTCGTGTGAACGGGGCCTTAGAGCCTGTTCTTGAGATATGTGCAGACCCCAAAGTTGGACTCACACCTATCACACATTGATGGCCTATCCTTTTGACAAGCCATTAATGTCTATGGTGGGACAGTCACATTACACAGCAGACAGTTGGCGGATAGAAAGATGAGTGCTCGATTCTGTGCGATACATCAAGAGACGGGTCAGGTAAGAGACACCAGGAGATACCCATACCGAGCATTAACAGAGGAAGTGGAGACATGGGAAGACGATATGTGGATCCCCACAGACCACAGCTGATTTGCCGGTTTCACCAAAGCAGGAGCTGCTCTGTGCAGCCAATCTCCTCTTGAAGCTGATGAACGCTTTCAAGAGGGACTAGTACTATACCGTATACTAAGAGTAAGAATGAAATCAGAGTAATATAGAGCAGAGACGTACATTGCACAGTAACAGTCCCAGACGTTGTTACCCTTCCTCTCTCATTTGTTGCGTTACAGATATAATTCCCGGACATTTCTCTCGTCACTGTCACGGTGTCATTTATATAATGGCCATTGGACGTGCACTCTAGTGTTGGCGTTGGGTTTCCATCAGCGAGACATGAAAACCCTTTCTCTCCTTCCTTCAGATGCACGGTGGACGGGCAGGAACTGACAGTGAACTCCGGGCGGTCTGAAGTGGAAACAGAAACATTTAATCTCACAGTATTATTAGTGGATGACTCTATCTTTCTATCTATCTATCTATCTATCTATCTCATATCTGTCTATCTATCTCATATCTATCTATCCATCTATAGCAGGTGAAATAAGTATTGAACATGTCAGCAATTTTCTACGTAAATCTATTTTTAAATGTGCTATTGACAAAAAATTCTCACCAGATGTTGGTAACAACTCCACTGATGTCCATAAATTAAGTTAATAAAGTTAAGTGTAATAATGAGAGATGACACAGGGAAAAAGTATTGAACAAATGGTGAGAGGTGCAAAGAGCCAAGAAAAGTCATGACACCTGCTGAAATCAATCAGCAATTAGAAAGCAATCCTGTCACTTGCAGTTGCTTCAACTGATGGTCTAAACAAAGGGGCCTCATTACCAAGGTGGCTCACAAGACACATTTCATGATGGGTAGAACCAGTGAGCTGTCTCAGGACCTTCACGATCTTATTGTTGCAAAACATAATGATGGCATTAGTTCCAGAAAAATTTCTAAACTGCTGGAGGCTCTAGTGTTGGGGCCACAATTGAGAAGTGTAAAAAACATAATTTCACCATAAATCAGCCATGACTGGGAGCTCCTCACAAGATTTCAGACAGAGTAGGAAAAGAAGTGCTGGAGAATAAACCTTTCCTCTCTCTGGGGGAAGGACTTGTTCTAGGACCCTTGAATCTTTTAGAGTGGTCTAAATTACAGAGTGTAAAAGACCCATAAGAATGTAGAGCAGGAGTCAGCAATTTCTCCATCTCAAAGTAGATGGCACCAGAGAATCTGGAGGAACTGCAGAAAGAGAAGTAATTCGGGAAACTTGGGAGAAAGAGTCAGTCTGAGGAAAGCATTAAAAGGGTTGTCTCACTATAGACATATCAATAAAATATGACATCAGTGTCTGATAGGTGCAGGTTCCACTTCAATCTCAAGAACAAGCCTTGAAGCCTTTCCATTTTGAATGGAGAGGTTTCAGAGCTCTCTCAGTGATATCAATCGGAATCCTGAGTACAGCCTAGCGCACTGCTTGACTTTCCTCAGAACTGCCATTCATTTCAATGGGAGACCACCTCCCCGTTGAAATTGGAGAGGCTTTGGAGCCTGTTCTTGAGATATGTGCAGACCCCAAAGTTGAACTCACACCTATCTGATATTGGTGGCGTATCCATTTGATATGCCATTAATAGTGTTGAGCGATTGCGTTGGCTATCGAGATCGATCGATAGTCGATAGTCGGCCGCTATCGATAAGGTTTTTCGATAGTGAGCATCGATTATGCGAGATGACCATTAAAGTCTATGGAGAAACAACAACACCTTCAAATTAAATTTCACCCAAAAAAAAAGGCTGGAGAAGCTGAAAATAACATCCACAACAGTCAAAAGGATACGTGCTACATCTTAGGCAACACACTTAGGTTATAAAAGTCACAGAAAAAAAGTCACAGACCATTTACTATCCCCGTCTTGAACCACAGCCTGACCCTTAAACCTGATCACCCCCAAAATTTAAAAAATGCCAGAAGGCAGATGATTTGAACCA
>JAODAL010042940.1:0-34324 GCA_025379985.1 Phyllomedusa bahiana | reverse complement strand
TCATTCAAAAAAAATGTAAGAATTTTTTTATGTTCACCCCAAAATTTCAAACCAAAAACCCAAATACCCCAAACTTTTTGTGTGTGGTGTAGGGTAGTATACAATTTTTTTGGCTTATTACAAACCTTTTCAAGATAAAAAAATGTGTGAATAAATCATTATATACACATTAGAGATATGACTAAGGGTTCCCAAATGCCAAAACATACCACATCATAACAGTGTACCAATCAAAAAAAACCCAAATAAAAAACATATTTGGCTAAAAAACCTCACTGCTCAAGCTTATGAAAGACATAAAATGAATATTCCAAAAATTTTAATACATGGAAAAAGTGATGGCTTGGAATGGGAATCATACTTCTGAGAGCAGTCTGTAAAATGAGGCAGGGCTATTAGCTTCAGCCCCAGATCCCCTTTGGCTTGGGAGTCTACTGCAATGTCCTCTGTGAGCTATCTCAAAAAACCCCTCAAAAAATAGGCTGCTTATGAGATCAAAGTAAAAATGGGGAAATAAACAAACCCCAATGCTAAAATGGGGGATATAATCCAAGCACCTTCCAGACAATTTTCGAATGCGCTTGTTAAACTGATCAAAATTAAAAACAATACATATAATAATCAATTTTTTTTGCCTAATTTTTTATTGGGGTCCGTACAAGGGAGTGACAACCAAAGAGTCACAAAAAAAATAACATAACCTGTCATACATATCAATGGACTGTGTGTGTAATACGAGACAGGTCCCCCAAGCGAGGTGTTTTTTTTGCTCTTCACCTGCCCAAAAAAGGTGAGGTCTTAAGCAGGGGGCCCCTTTCTTAATCTCAAAATTTTAAAATGGGGAATATGAAACTAGGTTTTCTAAATTGGAGAACCCCTTTAAAGGTGCATTGGGGTGTTGATCAGGCTCGGAATGGCAAAAGGGAAAAAAGGGGAAAAACCCCGGTGGGTCCCGAAAATGGTAGATCTAAAATTGTTTTTTTTTGCTGCATATAAATCCTAGAAGAGAAAAAAAGAAAAAAAGAGAGGCAAAAAGCAAGAAGCGAGTATAGGAGGGATCTACAGTTTAAACAGCAACTGTAGGGGGGCCCCTAAAAAAATACACCGGGGGCCCCTAAAAAATCAATTGGTGGGCCCCCAGAGTCAACTCCACCTGTGGGCCCTGGCACCCCCTTGACCTGGGTGTGATACTCCACAGATATTTACCAATAGAAAGTACTTGTTATAGGGAAGGATTACATATTCTCATTGGGAGGCTCGGGAACTATTGTGTATGAACTGCAAGAAACGTTGCAATTTAAAATTGGCTATGTCTTCAAGATAAAAAAAAAATATGTATGCAGTGAACCCTAAACTTTCCCCTTATAGCAAAAACAATATCATTGATTGGTTATCTGAAAGTGTTTGTTTTAGGGTTAACCCTGGTTTCTGGTTGTCTAGGGCTGGAGAGAAGTCCAGTACAGTATAGACACCTAATTTTGCTACAAAAAATGGAAAAACGTATTGACTCGAGTACAAGCCTAGGGTGGAAAATGCAGGTCACTGGTAAATTTCAAAAATAAAAATGGATACTAATAAAATTACATAGGCAGGTTTAGTTATTTTAAAATGTCCCCCGTAGGCAGAATTTAGTCAGTTTTAATGTCCACCATAGGCAGATATAGGCAGGTTATAGCCCAGTTTAATGTCCTCCATAGGCAGGTATATGCCCCCCAAATAGGCAGGTTTATGTCCCCCTAGCAGGTATAGGCATGTATAGACAGGTAAATTTTCCCCCATAGGCAGGTATATGTCCCCCATTAGGGTTATAGGCAGGTATATTCCCCCATAGGCAGGGTTTTTGGTCCCACATAGGCAGGTTATGGGCAGGTATAATGTCCCCAAGGCAGTTATAGGCAGGTATGGGCAGATTAATGTCCTCTAGGCGGGTATATGTCCCCCATAGGCAGTTTATTGTCCCCCATAGCGGGTTATAGGCATGTTAGAAGGTAAATATCCCCCATAGGAGGTATATTCCCCATGGGGGTATAGGCAGGAATTGTCCCCCTAGGCGGTATATGCCCCACATGGGCAGGTTATAGGCGGAATGCCCCCCCAATAGGCAGTTAAGGCAGGATAGGAAGATTTTTTTTTTTTTTTAAAGTACTTACTTTCTCCCTCACTGTCCGACCCCCAGGACTTCGTCTTCTTGCAGGCCCCGAAAGGGGTGTTTTCATCTGGCAGTGTGATGACACTCAGCCCCAGTGCCGGCAATCTCTCCGCGCCTCCCGGAATCCTCTGCAGAGCAGAGGTGCTCTCTCTGTGCTCCGCAGTGGTTTTTAGCTTGGCAGCGCCCGGAGCTGTGGACTGAATCGAGAGTCAGCTGTATGGGGCTTCAAGAGGGTCGCATTACTGAAGTATCCCAGCGGGCCGGACATGGCAGTGCTGGTTCCGACATTGACTAGGTTTAAGCTCGGCTTATACTCGAGTATATATGGTAGGTAAGGATGCAAAGGGGAAACCAGGTATGTGGATCCTCTGGGGCACAACGAAGATGGAAAATGAAAACAAAGCCAGGGAACAGAGTCTAAGGGCCCCCAGTCTCCACCGGCGCCTGCTGCAAGCCCTCATGGACTTAGCTGTGGTGAACCCCCCTGACGTGGCTACTGATGGTGACAACTAAAGTGCTGGACATGGGACTGTGGAATAGATAGAGGTGCCAAGTCCCAGGCAGGTAGCAACCGATGAAAGGCGATAATGCTAGCAGCAGCAAGGACTTTAGCAGGAGCAAGGATAGGTGAGCACACACTAGCAGAGGGGACAGGAGTCTAAACAGGAACATGGGCACCTCTGTGGTCTGGACCGGGGACAACAATATGGACCATGACTAGGGGGCCTACCATCACCTTGAAGGGGTTTTACTACCATAGACAATTTATCACCTATACACAGGACCCCCACTGATGTTTATTCTTCCTCACTGCACTCCCACAGTGAGGATATTTTGGAATGGAGCAATGGCCAAACATATGCACTGCTGCACTAAAAGTCTATGAGACTGATGAAGATAGCTGAGCTCTCTACTAGGATATATTTGTTGGTCTCATAGACTTTGAATGAAGTGACAGCGTGCATGTTTTGCTATTGCTCTGTTCAAAGACTTCAGTGAAAGAGGACAGGAGTCTCGGGGACCCAATTTTAGTAACTGATGGAGGTCCCAGCAATCAAACATTTATCCTGTGGATAGGGAATAAATGTTTGTGGTATGAAAACCCCTTTAAAAGCAACTTTCTATTTGTCACAGATTTCCCCCAAAACACGCATCCAGACCACATTTCCCTGGTCAGGCTTGGGGGTGGTTTCTACCGCATGCAAAATAAACTTGCTTTTTCTAGTGAACCTGTTAAAAGGAAATTGCTAAAAAAGGGATTTAAACAGTAAGGCGAAGGTTTCAGAGCTCCAAAGGTTTAAAAAATGTGTCAGTAATTAGATAAACAAGTCCTTTTTCGGAGATTACAACAGCATGGGTGACCCCAAAATTTGGAAATAGGGTTTTTGGAGAAATAAGAGCAAGGAGATGGTTTTTGGGAAACCTGAGAAATTGTGTAACACAAGGTTATAGTTTTCCTCTGCACTTAAAAAAAATCAGAACTGCAATGTTTTTGGGAAATAGTCTTTATTTACCTTTGCCTACATTTTTAACCCCTTCCCGACATTGGAATTAAGTGCTTTCCCCCCAAAGGGGATGTCCCTTACGTCCTGCACATTGCGGTTTTCAAGAAAAGCCCCACATCACAAAATGGGCCAAGGGTATTTATGGGGGTTTAATCTGCACACCGATAACCCTTAGCTGTTGCCATCTATCACAATGGCCACAGCTAAGACAGTCAAAGGGGGGGCCCTTTTGCCTGTAATGGTGCAGATCTGGGCTGCTGTGACTCACCATCCCCGAAACCCTTTGTGGGGCATTGCCGGGCAGGTGACTGCAGTTGCCATAGAGATAGTATACAGATTTTTCTCTGTATGATCTCTTGTATGATTGATCTGAGGACCACTGACCCCAAAATCCCAGGGAAAAATGAAAAAAAATTTAAAAAATTAAAAAAAGAGAAAAAAAGAAAAACATAAACACAAAAAATAAAATTAAAAAACACATAAGTCACCATTTTCCCCTTTACAAACAAGTAATCATTTGGTATCGCCACGTGGGTAACGACCTACAGGTAACGCCGTAAAAAAAATAATTGTGTTTTTTTTTCCCCCAGACATAAAAGGGAAAAAAAAAGCGATCAAAACTCAATAAAATGCAATGTGGTGAAAAAAACCGTCGTTCATCCTAAAAAAAGCCCTTACACAGCTCTGTATACAGAAAAATAAAAAAGTTATGACTATCAGAAGATAGCGATGCAGAAATACTGTTTTACACAATGAAAACACTTTTTTAAAAGCACTTGAACACAAAAACTGTATAAACTGGGTATCGCCATAATCGTCTCGACCCAGGAAGGAAAACTAACTTGTCATTTATACTGCACGGTGAGCACTATTAAAAATAAAATTAAAAAACACTACTAGGATTGCAGTATTTTCTTCACCCTGCCTTTCAAAAAATGAATTTAAAACTGATCAAAAAGTCTTGTCCCCCGAAAAAAATAATACCAATAAAAACGTCAACTCAACTCGAAAAACAAGCCCCTAAACATCTCCATACACAGAGAAATAAAAAAAGTTATGGCTCTCAGATTGTGGTGATGCAAAAATGTATTTTCCTTTATGAATAATTGTGTAAAAGCAGTAAAACATCAAAAAATACAAATTGGATATTGCTGTAATCATATGAACCCGATGAGTAAAGCTAGCATGTCATTTATGCTGCACAGTAACCGCCGTAAAAAATAAAAATGAAAAACTTTACCAGGATTGCTCTATTTTGTTCAAAACACCTCACAAAAACCTTGAAAAGTGATAAAGGCGTCATATGCACCCATAATGGTACCAATAAAAATATCAACTCATCCCACAAAAAACAAGCCCATAATCAGCTCTGTATACAGAAAAATAAAAAAGTTAGGGCTATCAGCCTCTGAAGATATAAAAACACAATATTTTATAAACACATTTTAATTGTTTAAATGTTATAAAACATAAAAAGCTATATAAAATTTATGTTATTGGAATTGTACCAACCCATATTGTAAAGTTATTATGTAATTTTTACTGTACGGCGAACGATGTAAAATTGACACCCAAAAAACAGTGGCAGAACTGCATTTCCCCTACCCCCCATTTTCATGGCCCAATGCTAAGAAAAAACACCTGTGCATACAAAATACACAATACACCCCTAGATGAGATTCCTTAGGGGTGTTAAATGCAAAATGGGGTGACTTGTGGAAGGTTTTACCTGTTCTGGTACTTTGGGGGCTTTGCAAATGAGACATGGAACCCATCAAAATCTGCGTTCCAAAAGCCAAATAGCTCTCCCTCCCTTGTACGTCCAGCCATACGCCCAAACAGCAGTTTACACCCATATATAGGGTACTACTGAATTGTGTAACACAATTTTGGCACCTTTTTCCAGGATTCCTTGTAAAAAATTAACATTTTCAGCTAAAATTGCAGATTGTTGGAAAAAACTATTTTTTTTTTTCATTTTCACAGCCTAATGCTAAAAAAAGTTGTGAAAGACCTGTGGAGTTAATATATCTCACTGCACCCCTGGATACAGTATATTCCTTAAGGGGTGTAGTTTCTTATATGGGGTCTTTTTAGGGGACTTTATTAAGTTTTAGCCCTTTAGGGTGTCCGCAAACCTGAAATGGCCCCTAAATAAAATCTTATTGAAAATGAGACCCCAAAGTCCAGTAGCTGCTTCTCCAACTCTGAGGCTTATGATTGAGCCAAATAGCGCACTAGGGCCACATATGGGATATCTCTGAAAATGGCAGAATCTGGGGAATCGATATAAAGTTGCATTTCCCTGGTCACATTTACTGTGTTCCTGTGAATAATGGATAAAAAGTGAACATCTGCAAAAAAAATTTTGCTTTAATTTCTGTTAAATACCTAAAGGGTTTAACAAAGTTCCCAAAATACTGTTCTAAATACTTTAAGGGGTGTAGTTCCTTAGATGGAGTAATTTATGGGGATAGCTAACATATAGGCCCCACAGAGACACGTCAAAACTGGACTGATCCCTACAAAAATGTTTATTGCAAATTTTCTTGAAAATGTGAAAAATGACTACTACATTTCTAAGCCCCCTAATGTTGTTAAAAATAAAAAGACATTTAAAAAATGATGCCAACCTACAGTGGACATATGGTAGAACTATCTGTCTTACACGCAGAATTTTTGGAAGTTTGAAAATGGCAAATCTTTCTAATTTTTCACAATATTGTAATATTTTTCACAAATAAATTGTTTGGACCAAAATGTCTTACTAACGTAAAGCACAATGTGTCACGAGAATTCTCTGAATCACATGGATAGGTAAAAGTGTCAAAAAGTGATACATGTCAGATTTTAAAAATGGGGCTCTGTCAGGAAGGTCAAAACTGACTGCGGCGGTAAAGGAAAAAAACAAATCAATGTGGGGAGAAAATCACTTTACCCGTAACCTAAAGCTGAATGGCCACACTAGAGTTGAATGTGATCACTCAAAGACAATGGGCAACTCTGTACAGCTGCATGCATGATGAACTTGAGATGTCGATACCAGTCAAGGGGAGGAGAGGGGGCTCTAGCCGAAACCCTTTGGACAGCACGTGTCTGGAGTCCTCAAACAGAAGACAATAATAATGATGTAATGATCCCGTCAAACTGGTGCATTAAAGCTGTAATTTTAATACACCTCCATTTTAAGCTTTATGCATCCAGTGTGTCTCAATCAATACCTACTGCAACAGTGAAATTTTAATTTACAGCCCAGAAGATCACTCTCTCGTAGCATGAACTGCAGGCCTCTGTGTGTATTCTTCTATCTACTCTGAATGCCTTGGCAGTCTCTCATCTCTGTCTGCCCACATCCCTAGAGATAATCTCAGCAGGGCTTCTTGCAATCCAACACCTTCATGCTCTGCGCTATGTCAGTTACATCTATTTTACAGTCTCCTTCTATAATTTAGGAATGTTCTTCTCAACCAACCTTCCTAGAATAACAACAGAGGCCGGCTTCAAGTCTTCCTCTGACTCCACTTGTCAGATTGGAAGATTTCAAGCAACAAGTTCGCTTGTCATGTTGTTGTCATTCATTTGTCTGTTCATTATCTTTGGATGTGGTTGAGATGATATCTGTTTGCTTTCCTTGAGCTGTATACAAGAACTGGAGTCACTCAGCCATTTTGGAGGTCCCTCCACAGGAAAGTAAACTTGGTGCCCATTCAGGAATTTTCAAATGTGCTCCACCAACGCTTGTCCCTGACATGTACTAGGTTAACTGTAAGTTGTAAGGTCATTGACTAAATTGCCCTTGTCACCCCCTTTTCTGACCAATCCCATGCTCATACACTCTTCCCCATTTACCTCCACACCTGAGCAGTTCTGATGGTGTCCATCCAATCAAATATATGGAATAGAGTCCACTGGCTGCTGCAGTTCTTTTGGCAGTTCCACCCCAACATATAAACAATATAGCTTCCAATTGGTTACATAAAAACATTTAAAAGTTTTTTTTTTATATTTAATAAATTATCTATATTTTCACAAATATTTTATTCCCCTTTATAACTTAGTCCATTCAAGCCCCACCCTTCCCTAACCAGCTATTCAGAAGTGCGCTCATGTGACACCTCCTGATATGCCTGTTGTAGTAAATACATGTGCTTCATTTGATACAACTATTCTGGAGCATCTTCTCTGATAACTCTGTGTTGTGCTGCTCCTCTGTTATTCCTCCTAGAAATGTATTCCTGAATCAGATGCGTGTTACCATTCCAATTTTCAGAAGGGGTGTGTCCCTGCACACAATGACTGTTAGCTCTGATTGGACAAAGTCACACTGTGCAGGGGCACCCCTGATTTGGTAACACCCATCTGACAGATTCAGTAATACATTTCTAGGAGGAATAACAGAGGAGCAGCACAAAACAGAGTTATAAGAGATGATGCTCCAGAACTGGTATTTCACAAGGAATGCAAGGATTTAGACATGTCTGGAGATTTTGGGCGGGGGCCTTTTTTAAAGGCGGGAAAATTTTGTAATGCATAAAGTTCCTCCCTCAACAGCTCCCTACACTGCCTATTCGTCCTTATACCCCTGCCCTCCAAAACCCAGGGGGCCCCACAAGGGAAAAAAAAAAAAAAGTTTTTTCCCAAAACAATTCCATCCGGGAAAAAAGGAAAAAAAAAAAAAAAAATTTCAATTTGTTTTAAGTCCCATCACATTCTTCACAGACATAATCCTTCAGAAATAAAGACATCTCCTGATAGGTAATACAGCGAGTAACCCAGTTTGATGAAGTTATACAATGGCCCAAAGCAGATGAAACTACAGAAAAGACTTGTTAAAGCCATATGTTGCTATTTCTGTATTCCTAATGGTTTCAGGGTTCCTCCACGGGCAGGAGAATATAAGGAACCTTACAAGAAGACAACTGGAAGCTAAGTTCATCAACAAGGTTCAGCATCATCAGCTCTAAAATAAACACCCTATATGAAGTCCACCCCCCCATTTTTTAAAATTTTTTGGGATGACCTGCCTGAGGAAGGCCCAATAAATTTCCCCCCATAAAACCCATTCAAAAGAACATGCATTGAAAAATATGCAGAACTTTAGGAATGATTTTAGTGGAGATGCCTATGACTGATGCTTATCAGTTACAGTTACTCAAGTAAAGCTCATTTTTTTAAAAACTAAATTATCAGGCCCTTTGTGGTCACCAAAAGAACTCTAAATGAAATCTTCAAAAGCCAGAGACAGAATATTGATCACAGGTAAAGACCAATAGGTCCATCTCATTTTTTCCTTTTTTAAAATCTTTTAAGGATTTCCCTTAATTTTCCCATTTATCATGGTCATTATTACATTCGTTAACAGTTGTTTTCTCATTATTTTTTCTCTGGTTGATCCAATGCCTTTCATTTAAGACTTTTTATATTACCTACACATTGCATGATGCAGCATAACCAGGGGTAAAAAACCCCAAGGGAATCCTACAGGGGAATATTGTCCCCATTCTGATTAAAAAAAAGGGGGAAAAAATAAAAGGGGCAGATTCTGGAGAAGGCAAGGAAATTTTTGAAAGACACAATGGGCCCAAAAATTTTTCTTTAAACCCCCTTTTTTGGTTTTGGGAAAACTTTTTTTTTTTTGTCATTAATCTAAAAGGTGCAACATTCTTTGTTATTGTAATATGTCCCTCCACCAGTTACTAACCAATGTCATGTAGACCCCTTAAGAAACTCAATTTGTAACTGTAAGAGATACCCTGCCTAGGCAGAGCACCCGTCCCGAGAAGGGCGACCCACAAATGAACCCCCTTCCTGAATATACCCCAAATAAACGTTTACAACAGACAGAAATAAACGGAAGACAAACGGGGAAAAAGAGGGAAAGAAACAACAAATAGGAATAGTCAGAGGGCCGGGGGGCAAACCAGAATTATGGCCGTACAAACAAAAGAAACCCGGGAAAACCGTACCCAAAGAAACAACACAGAAAAAGCAAAAACCAACAGGGAGGGACAAGAAACAAGCACCAGCAGGGGGCCCCCCCGACAGGAAGAGGTTTAAATACCCCGGCCCACCCCGGGGTTGGCTCAAGTGCTTAAAACCTCAAGCCCCCCCAGGGCACATCCTGGCTTTAGGCTGCAAAAAAAACCTTAAAGGGGGCCCGTAACGCAATCCTGACAGTAACCTAAAGAGTGAGGGTTTAAACCCCCAGCATCAGACTTCCCCATCCACACCGTCCATGGGACAATACTAAACTAGGCATTGAAAACCTTTAAAAAGCTTTAAAAAGATAACCAAAAAAAAGGTTAAAACCCAAAATCCCGGGGTTCAAAAATCCAACTGTTATAGAGGGTTTTTTTTTGGGGAAAAACGGGCCAAACAAAAAATGCTGAGTGGGTTTTGCAGTGGTGGGCATTTTAAAAAAGGGGTTTTCCCCATTAGGAGTCCGCTGCCATATTGCCTGGGAGCAAATGGGGAAGGGGGCCCCGTTTTTGGTTTTTCAAGGGACCCTTTGGACCTTAAAATGCCTTTAATTTAAAAAGCATTTTCCCTTTTGATACTTAAAGTGGCTCAACGCTTGCTTTAGTGATGTGATTTAAATCCCTTATTATTTCCCCACTGATTTTCAAACTGCTGATTTATTTGACTAAAACCTACGGGGGATCCCTTGGTGGACCGATCAAACATGGACCTAGTTTTAACTGAATCTATATATGGAAGATCATGTATTCTCAATATACAGTATATATAATATTGATATGGACTCTTAAAAAGGTTATTCTCACGACACGAATGGCTCATAAGCATGATGGGCAACGAAAAGGCCGATTGGGATACAAAAGGGGTTTACATTTCCGACAGGGAAAAAGCCCCCGCCCTTTTTATTTAAAAAATTGGATCCCCTTTTTGTGTGTTTTATGTAAATTAGGATAGTTCGTAATTTTTTTTTTTATTAGATGTAAATCAATTTAAAGAAAATCTTAAACAAGCGTTAAAAGCCTTTTTTTTTTCTTTTAATTCAGAGGGACTTAAAGGAGTTTTTTTCATTTTAAAGGGTTTCACAGGCATATCCCCCCTTTCAGCTTTAAATCCAGGGGGGGGGTCTCCCCTCCATAGGCGTGTCTTCCCTGAAGAATGGTTGGGCACATCATTCTGTGTGAGCAGTGGAAAGGAGAGGCGCAAAAGCTCTGCAGTCCTCCTGCCCTTGGGCCCAATTTTTTGCCTGGGAAGCTGTCCCCTCCCCCAGGTCCACAAACCCTTTTAACCAGAACACCTGCTTGCTGTAAACCTTATACAAACAGCCCCCTAATATTGCAAAAGTAGTTCTTGTAAAGTAACAGAAGGGATTATATGTTTGTTATCTGGTGGGAGGAGAGCAGAGTATATCCCGGGCCGGACTGGGAAAAAAATCACCCTGGCACTAAGGGCCCCCAAACCCGCCCCCATACAAAACCGCTTATAAAAAGTTTCCCTTTTTCGCGCACCTCGCCACTTTTTTTAAAAAAAACTACACCCAAAAAAGCCCGCTTTCCACTTTTGGTGCATTTTTTTAAAGTGTTTTTTGGGGCGTTCGTCAAAAAGGCCCGAGCAAGTTTTAAAAGGCCCGTACATTTTTCACAAAAAAAAAACCCCCATCATAAAATGCACCAAAAAAAAGCTCCCCTTGAAGTTCCCTACACATAAGCAAGAAAAAAAAGTGTGCAGAAAACCCCTTTTCCCCAGATCAGGTGTGCACTTGCTTTACAATCAGGACAAGCCC
Organism: Phyllomedusa bahiana; assembly: GCA_025379985.1. Lineage (NCBI taxonomy): Eukaryota > Metazoa > Chordata > Amphibia > Anura > Hylidae > Phyllomedusa > Phyllomedusa bahiana. Next base: position 22,914 of record JAODAL010042940.1, on the reverse strand, counting down.
ACACGCACTACAAAAGCACCAACAAAAACCTACAACCCCACCAATCACATCCCCAGTAGTCAGGTCACCATCACATGAATACAGCACTGACTCAACACAGAAGTAAAATGACCCCTGACAGCAGGGACTCACAGAAGACGACATCTCTGATGGGAGATGTTCTCTTCATCTTTTCTTTTCCATTGCCCAAACCTCCATGATGTCTTCCCTGATGAGTCGTTCCCTTCCATTTCTTTTCTCGTCCAGTTAGCATGCAGTGTCCTCTTCTAGTGGTCACTACTCGTCCCTGTAGAATTTACCACAAATACATCTTAGCCCTCCCTCTCTTCCAGCCTTTCCTATCCATTCCCCAAACAGCGTATGTTAGATCCTAAAAATTTGAAATTAAAAAATGTCAGATAAGTGGCATGTAAATATGTAGACCCCCATTAAGCAGGCAGGGCCAGTATGTAGGTAGGCAGGGACAGTATGAAGGTAGGCAGGGACAGTAGCAGGCAGGCAGGGCCAGTATGTAGGTAGCCAGGGACAGTATACAGGCAGGCAGGGCCACTTATAGGCAGACAGGGACAGTATATAGGCAGGCAGGGACAGTATATAGGCAGACAGGGCCAGTAAAGAGGCAGACAGGGCCAGTGTATAGGTAGGCAGGGCTATTATAGGCAGCCAGGGCAGTGTATAGGTAGGCAGGGCTATTATAGGCAGCCAGGGCAGGGTAAAGGCAGTAGGCAGGGTATAGGTAGCCAGGGCAGGGTATAGGCAGCCAGGGCAGGGTATAGGCTGCCAGGGCAGGGCATCATATAGCCAGGGCTGGATATAGGTAGCCAGGGCAGGGTATAGGTACCCAGGGCTGGTCATCATATAGCCTGGGCAGTGCATCATATAGCCAGGGCAGGATATAGGCAGCCAGGGCAGGGCATCATATAGCCAGGGAGGGTAAAGGTAGCCCGGGCAGGGGAAACTATGCCAGAGCAAGGGGGAAGGTAGCCAAGGCAAGGGCATCATATAGCCAGGCAGGGATAGGTAGCCAGGGCAGGGTTAATAGGTAGCCAGGGCAGTATATAGGTTTGCCAGGGCAGGGTATAGGCGCCAGGGCAAGGTATAGATAGCCAGGGCCAAATATATAGGTAGCCAGGGCAGGAAAAGGCAGCCAGTGCGGTATAGGCAGCCAGGCAGGGGATAGGTAGCCAGGGCAGGTAAGGTTTGCCAGCAGGGTATAGGCAGCCAGGCAGGTATGGCAGCCAGAGCAGGGTATGGTAGCCGGCAGGGTAAGGTAGCCAGGGCAGTATATAGGTAGCCAGGGTAAAGGGGATAGGCAACCAGGGCAGGGTAAAAGGCAGCCAGGGCAGGGTATAGGCAACCAGGGCAGTGTATAGGTAGCCAGGGAAGGGTATAGGTAGCCAGGGCAGGGGATAGGCAGCCAGGGCAGGGTATAGGTAGCCAGGGCAGGGTATAGGTTTGCCAGAGGGCAGTATATAGGTAGCCAGGGCGGGTATAGGGACCAGGGAAGGGTATAGGCCAGGGAAGGGTATAGGTAGCCGGGCATGACATCATATAGCCAGGGCAGGGCATTATATAGCCAGGACAGGGAAATTATAGGTAGCCAGGGCAGGGCATCATATAGGCAGGGCAGGGCATCATATAGCCAGGCAGGGTATAGGTAGCCAGGGCAGGGCATCATATAGCCAGGCAGGGTATAGGTAGCCAGGACAGGGTATAGGCAGCCAGGGCAGGGTATAGGTAGCCAGGGCAGGGCATCATATAACCAGGTTAGGGCTATTATAGGCAGCCAGGGACAGTAAGTAGTTTAAAAAAAAATTAAAAAATAATACTCACCCGCTGTCCCCTCCTCTTCATCTGCTCCGGAGCGGCTGCTCTCACCCGAGTGGGGGCCGTGGAGCAGGCACGCGATGACATCATCACATCGCGCACCTGCCCCGCGGCCTCCTGGGAGCTGAACAGACAGAATCAGTAGATCCCAGCTGTTAGCCTTGGCTGCTGCTTGCACCGCGTGGCGTAGGCGGCGGCCATGATGGATGCATGGCTGGGTCGGTGACCCGGCCGTGCAGCATTTGGCGAGGGGGGCCTTTCGGCCACCTGCCACAGGGTTCCGGTCGCTGATGTGACCATTGCGGCCCCTGTAGCGCGCTACAGACCGGCGCCGGGACTCGGGGCCCGCCGGGGGGAACACTCGGCGGGCGATCCGAGCCGGCCCTGCGTCCCGGACCCCAGCGGCCCGCCGGGCAAATGCCAAGTTTGCCCTATGGGCAGTCCGGGCCTGGAGTATATTATATAAGGGTGTTATAAGGGGGGGGGAGGGGAGTGTGTTATATGGGTGGGAGGAGCAGAGTGTATTATATGTGTGTTATGTGGGTGGGGAAGGAGAGTGTATTATATTAGGAAAGGGAGCATGGCCCAACCCTCCAGACTGCAGTTTTAGGTATATAACACACAGATTAGCTTATAACTGCTATACTAAATGATTTAGGTACTAAAAAACAATTGCAAAAGTGCTTATTGTTACTATCCCCATCATTTATTCTTCCTGACTCCACTACAATTACATATATATATATATATATATATATATATATATAGTGGCCGACCGACCTCAGACGGTCGCAGGATTCTGCCACTAGGTGGCGTACAGCAGGAGATCTGCTACCGACGTGCCACCGAAAACCTGGTTTCGGTGGGGGAAGGCAACCATTTGGCATCAGTAACCAGAGGTTACTGACATGTGTAACTAGTATGGCTGCTATGCGGCTTTTGATGGGTTGCCTTTCCCGGGACGGTCACAGCGTTGGGTGGGAGGCCGTCCCCACGTTCCAGGCTGGGTTCGGTTCCAGGATTTACCAGGCCTATAAAAAGCCTGTCTCTCTAGGTGATCAGGGGGCGTGGTCTGCCACAAGAGAGTGGAGCAACAGAGCTGGAGAGAGGTTCTGGCCCCGGAGGCTTGAGGGAAGCCGAGACAGTACTGGAGAGTACTGGTTGTTTGATGCTGGACGTTAGGTCCAGACTACCGATAGACAGGGTCTAGGTCATCAGTTAGTTAGTGGCCAGACGGCCTAGGGTTTGATTTATTTCATGTGTTGTTATGTTTTCCTGTGCCTGAATAAAACAGGCTGACGCCAGAAAGAAGCCGGTGTCCGCGTGCCATTCCGCCTATAGAAGCGGCGATCCCGGAGTTAAAGTAACCCCCAGACGGTCCAAAATGGCGTCCAAGTGCTAAGCGAGTGCTTACAATATATATACACACACAATTATGCACACTCAGTTCAGAAGAGCAGGCATGTTGTTTTTTAATGGGAGAGGTAGAATAGGGAATTGGTTATAAACAATGAACAATGAAATATACCATGTTTGGTCCTTCTTTCCCCTACATCTGTGAAAAGCAGGCAGTCAGCAGGCACCTCTTATACATTGGATAGTCAGCCAATCCCACTGAAACCAGTTAGCTTATATCTCAGTTGTATGACCAGCTGACTATGTTAGCATCAGATACACTATACCCAGCAGATTTACTGAACACATTTGTTTAAGAGAATAGGTAAAACACCAGGAATAAACATCCAAGTGAGACATGAAAGTCTTTGAGTTTATACAGTCTCTGTTGGCATTCATAGATGGCATGAAAACATTTGCACCTTAGTAGGCTTTCATATTGTGCACCATCCACATAGTCTTTAGCACTTCAAAGCTTCTCCTCCTCATATTTTCTTCTCCACAGGCTATCTCTCTCTCCTTCATTTTCTATCCTGTTTTTTCTCTTCACCAAGTCATAGTGACTAATGAGTTCAATATCCTAGGCTCAGCAGCTGTCACCCAGCACCCTATTACCATACGAGAAATGTATCATGTGATGACTGGGGTCAGATGTTAAGTCCTCTCTTGTGGGTCTCTGGATGCCTTCACATGCATACTCCAGCTCACTTCTTCCAACACATCGCATAAAACCACACATCAGCGAAAAGTAAAGCACATCATTGGAAAGTCATAGCCATAGCAGGTGTCTCCTACATTTTGCATTGTGGTAATGAAATTCAGCATGAAGGAGCATATGAAAGTTAACTCTTATGCTTGAATTTCAACCATAGCAAATGGCCAGATACCATAAATATTATTGTGAAGAAACCTGACATTAGAGTAGTCTTCCTTCTCATGAAGGTATCCGTACAACGTTTTGAACCTGTGCATACAATTACTCATGTAAGATGCTGCACAGGCAGGTGACCCTACTGGATATTTGTGGATGTCACGGGGGCAGAAGAATCAACTACAGAGACTTCTCAGCTTGGGTCTTTACTCACTGCACCAAATCATAGTAGCATGTTACATGGTACAGGTAGACAATTCTTCACAAGCACAGATATTCTTCACACAAGACATTGCCTTCTTCGCTGGCAACAAAAGTGAGTACACCCCTAAGTGAAAATGTACAAATTGTGCCCAAAGTGTCAATATTTTGTGTGGTCACCATTATTTTTCAGCACTGCTTTAACTCCCTTGGACATGGAGGTCACTAGAGCTTCACAGGTTGCAGCCACTGGGATCCTCTTCCACTCCTCCATGATGACATCACGGAACTGGTGGATGTTAGAGAACTTGCGTTCCTCCACCTTCCATTTGAGGATGTCCCACAGATGCTCAATAGGGTTAAGGTCTACCTTCTTTAACAAGATAGTGGTCGTCTTGGAGGTGTGTTTGGGGTCACTATCATGATGGAATACTGCTCTGCGGTCCAGTTACTGAAGGGAGGGGATCATGCTCTGCTTCAGTATGTTACAGTACATGTTTGCATTCATGGTTTCCTCAATAAACTGTAGCTCCCCACAACCGGCAGCACTGATACAGTCCCAAACCATGACACTCTCACCACCGTACTTGACTGTAGGCAAGACACACTTGTCTTTGTACTCCTCACCTGGTTGCTGACACACACGCTTGACACCTTCTGAACCAAATAAGTTTATCTTGGTGTCATCAGACCTCAGGACATGGTTCCAGTAATCCTTGTTCTTAGTCTGCATCTCTTCAGAAAACTGTTTGCATGCTTTCTTTTGCATCATCTTTAGAAGAGGCTTCTTTCTGGGACGACAGCCATGCAGACCAATTTAATGCAGTATGTGCCATATGGTCTGACCACTGACAGGCTGAACCTCCACCCCTTTAACCTATGCAGCAATGCTGGCAGCACTCATACATCTATTTTAAAAAGACACCCTCTGATTATGACGCTGAGCTCATGCATTCATCTTTGGTCGACCATAACGTGGCCTGTTCTGAGTGGAACCTGTCTTGTTAAACCACTGTATGGTCTTGGCCACTGTGCTGCAGCTCAGTTTCAGGGTGTTGGCAATCTTCTTATAGCCTAGGCCATCTTTATGTAGAGCAACAATCCTTTTTTCAGATCCTCAGACAGTTCTTTGCCATGAGGTGTCATGTTGAATTGGTGGAAGTCTGCACCAGCGAAGGTGACCCATTTGATGCAAACTTCGGTATATTCCATCTGTCAAAAGCAGATAGTCAGCAGGCACCTCTTATACATTAGATACATTATAACAATCATCGTTTTCAGTGCATTGAAGACAATATCTAACTCCTTAGACAGTTCCCTAGTGGTCACCTGTCAATTCACATGCCTGATTGAGACGCTTTTCATTTTGTAGTGTGACAGCTGCACATGCCCTATCCAAAATGTGTTGTGTCTTTCACCTTGCTGTCACTACTGCTGGCGTGCTGGATCCAACACCTCACTGTGCTAACATCCACTGTTTAGACTCCGTAAATGTTTAGCAAGTGTCGATGAATGTCCATGGGTGCAATTTTTTCTGCATGGAGGATTCAATTACAAACATCTAGCTTATTCTCATTTTCACATCAGACGCCATTTTGTCAGACTGCCTCTCTGCTGCCATCTGTCACAAAGCAACAAAATTTAACGGACATTGGCAGGAAGATTCAAACCCTATTACCATGGTGCCACCATCTACTTATAATATTGTGGGTGAATATAATAAAATAAGAATTTGTTTCTGACCGATCCCTGTAAACGAACTTTGTAGCTGGGTAATACACCATTTCTCCTGTAGGGGTGCTGTGAAGATAATGACACCTTGCTGCTGGGTTTCCTTTTCAGATTATACCTGATTGCTGGGGTTCCTTACAACAGGACGCCATTTGACTAGCTATCTAATGGAGGTCTCATGGAAGAAAAAAAAAGATCACTATTAATGCTAATGAATCACCTTGAAACAAACTAAGAAAATTAGGGCTTAGTAAGGTCAAATATATTTAGATAACCTCCTGTTGGACCTGATTATCAGCATTAACAGCTGATTTTGGGGGACAGTGGAATCTGCTTCTGTTTGGAGTCCATCAGTAGAATTCATGAAAACCTCTGTAGGTTCTCAGAAGCTTCTTCTGAAAGTACATAGTAAATGTTTTCTATAAAGTCATCTATGATGGATAGGTATGAACCTTTTATTGGACATCAAGGGAATGTAAGAATAAGAATGAAGTGCCCCTTGACCCAGGTCTTACAAAGTCATAAATTGTAAGTAGGTACTTGTTTATATTTTGCTTTAGCGTGCAAAAGTGAATACTGCAATTTCCTACATACAAAACAAATTAACATGGTACGGCATGGTATAATACATTGGAACATGGACATGTCTCCAAGGTAGTGTTATTATGTTCTGTTCACCTCTCATTTGTCGAAAATGTTCAGTGGACAGTCACTAGATTGTGGTTTCCTAAGCTGTAAGCCAATGCAATAAGCATACACAGTACTCGCTCAAGTTACAATGGCCTCAGGATACAATATATTCAACATAAAATGGTCTTTCCGGGGACATTGTATGTTGAGTGTAGTTTTATGATCTAATGTTCCAGACACAGATCCAGCCAATTATCATGAACATTTTACTTATAAAACATTTGTATTAGTGAGGTGCATGAAGTGATTGTTGGCCTAGTAACGCCTCTCTACAATACAGTGCGGTATTACATGTTCTGTACTGCTCTTACATGTATTAGTGCAGTGCATGCAGTGATTGGTGGTTTAGTAGGGCCTCTCTACAATACAGTGCGGTATTACATGTTCTGTACTGCTCTTACATATATTTGTGCAGTGCATGCAGTGATTGGTGGTTTAGTAGGGCCTCTCTACAGTACAGTGCTGTGATACATGTCCTGTACTGCTCTTACATGTGCCAGGATGAGCGGTTCCTTTGGGCACCAGGTGAGGGCCCCATTTTCTTTTGTCTGGTACATTGTGTATAGAGTACATGATCCAAAGAAGCTCCTTTCATTATTGTGGATAGTGATTTCCAGCTCTATCTGATGATATATGAAAGGATGCACTTTATTTGAATTAGTTATCTGCTTTATTTTCTTTAATCTTTATTTTGCATTATGTTTGATGACGTTTTGGATCTTCAGAACCAATCACCAGTTTTCCATAGAGTTCTGGTTTCAACATACAACGGTCATCCCAGGACTGATTAATAGTGTGTGTTGAAGGAGCGCTGTACTTTATTTTATTTTATTATTTTTGCTAAATTGGAGGTATATGTCTATAAATCGTGTTACAAGAGGAGCTTAAAACCTTGGAGAGCGCTTAAAAGAACTAATTAATGAGAAACTCGTGTTTAAATCTGATCCTGATTTTGGCCGACAGGAGTCAAATCTTCAGACTCCTGTTGAGCAGTTTCAGAGCTGTATCAAAGGCACAAAGCACAAGCAATTTGTGAAAGAACTGTCTGAATCCAGTGAGAAGAGAGCTTATAATCATCATAAATCTAAGATCTCTTAGACATCTGAAAGCAAACTCTCCTCTTCTGAATACATCCAAACACCTAAACCAAAATAAGAATCAATGGGATAATTTATCGAAAAAAATGAAATAAAATCACATAAAAGTAGAAGAGGGATTCTGTGGTATATAACCCTCTCAAGGAATATATAGAGCAGTATATAGAGGGAGTCAGATGAGACTCCCTGTGAGCTGGCAGAAAAGATCATGTTGAGGAGGAGGGTAAAGAAATATCTATTGATGCTTGGGGAGGAGGAGCCTTTGATAGGAGTGCCCCAATTTCTTCCTATGTGTGACTAACATCTCACTTTACCAAAATATATTCTGGTTTTCATCTCGCTCTGTATTCCAGAGAATTATTAACAGCAACAATAAAAGGACAAATGAATAATTGGTAAGTATATACAAAATATCATCAACACCAAACACCAAATACCTGCCAGAAAATAAGAATCAATCGGATGCTTCATTGAAAAATCAAAATTGAAATAAAATCACATCAAAATAGAGAAGGCATAATGTGGTACAAAGCCCCTCAAAGAACTTGTAGAGCTGTATACATGATTATAGTGGTATCAAAAAGGAATCACACGCGAGATGATATATTATAAATAAATAATCTAAACAGGGAAATAAATTTAAAAAATTATCCCACATGTTGGTTGGGTATTTATAAACTAAATCACAGAAGAAAAACTGGGAAAATAGGCCTAACTATGATTAAAATTTAACCCTTATTAATAAAATTAAAATAAATTACTACACTATACAAAAAATCCCTAGTGTAAACCGAAACAAACCAAATGCCTACCTAAAGCGAAGCTACCGCCCTGAAAAGAGTGCGACCCCACACTGGAACCAATCTTACCCTAGAATACTACCCTAGTCCTAACACAAAACAATTGAACCGCTCCGTAACCATATAACTATTCTGATTTTTCGCTTTGGTATTTATATGTACAATATTTTGTGTTATTTATTTTCCTGTCACATGATATATAATGAATAAGGTCTTGTTCACATGGAGTCTAACAATTAGCAGTGGCTTTATCACTACGGTCTATGAGGAAGACGCAGCAGCGTTCACATGAGATATCGCCGCTGCGTGATCCCCGGCTCTGTCTTTGAAATAATTGCATGTCTATTCTTTCAAAGACGGAGCCAACAGGCAGGATGGGAACACGCAGCGGCGATCTCTCATGTGAACGCTGCTGCGTGTTCCTCATTGCCCGCAGTGATAATCTCACGGCTAATTGTTTAGATCCGTCTCTGGGTCCATGCTGTCGGTCCCAGAGACGGATCTAAAAAGCGTAATTAACACGGAGTGAAAACGCCGTCTGTACAACCCCTAAATAACCCTAACAGGGCAAAAATAAACAAAATATCCTACATATAAATATCTATACCAACATGTTGGATATATTGCTTCTTTAATCATTATGTGTCATGTTACATGTGATTCCATTTTGATACTTCTATAATCATGTATACAGCTCTATATATTCCTGGAGAGGTTATGTACCACAGAATCCTTTTTCTATCTTCATGTGATTTTATTTACATTTAGATTTTTCAATAAAGTATCCCATTGATTCTTATACTGGGTTAGGTGTTTAGATGTATTCAGACGAGGAGAACTTGCTTTCAGATGTCTGAGAGATCTTAGATTTATGACGATTAGGGCTTGTCCCCACGGCAAGGGTTTTTGGTCAGTTTTTCAGATGGTTTGCGGTTTTAGAAACCGTCTGAAAACCTGCAAGCAACGCTCTCCCATAGACTTCAATAGAAAACCAGTTCAGCAGTCCCCACGGAATGGATTTTCCGCCGAGCGGTTTTTCACACCTCCGGTTGTCCAAGAGACTTAGAACATGTTCATTCTTCTCCGTTTCCAGATGGAAAATTAACATAGGACTCAATGTAAACCGCTCAGAAAGTGAGTGAGCGGTTTTTGTCCAGGTTTTTGGTGCTGTTTTTTGGGGCGCCTTTAGGTTTTTGCAAAAAAAAAAAAAAGTGAGAAATTATCCCACCTATAGTGGGTGTGTTTTTGCAGATCTTTTTCAATGGTTTGAAGGTCCTGCAAACCATTTCCTGTTTCTGATGGAAGAGGACTCATACATGTCACTACAGTTGTCGAATAGTGGAGAAACTCATGTCATATTTTTTTTTTTTTTCAAAAGAGCCTTGAGCACACACAATCAGTGTCTTGCTGAGACAAGTCCAAGATGGCCAATGGAATCTCATGGATTGACCACTGGGTGGTCACATGGTTTCTTGCTCCAATCAGGAATACTTTTGCACTCAGTACACTTTTCAGCTTGAAAAGCTGTCCAAGAACCGCTGGGGAAACCTGGACAAAATCAGTGACAAAAACTGTTTTTGTGTGAAAAAAAGTCCAAAAACCGGTTGTAATGCACGGTTCTCCTTTGCCGTGTAAACACGCCCTTATAAACTCTCTTCTCACTGGAGGTAGACCGGTCGTTCACAAATTGCTTGTGCTTTCAATTTTCATTTTCCAGTGAAGCATCCTATCGATTCCTAATTTGTGGTAGGTGTTTGGGGTTTTGGGGTTGATGATATTTTGTATTTACTTACAGGTTATTCATTTGTCCTTTGTTGTTGCTGTTAATTATTTTTCTGAATATAGAATGAGATAAAAACTGGAGTATCTTTTGGTAGAGGGAGGTGCATACATAGGAATAGAATGGGAAGACACATCAATGACACCCCTATCGAATGCTGCTAGTTATCAATAAATGCTTCTTCACCCTCCTTCATCATCATCGTTTCTCATGGCTCCCAGGGAGTCTCGCCTGACATTATAAGGCTCCCTACACCAACTGGTGGTTTCTAAAAGAAAAAACAGACCCCCACCAAAATGTACTATCAATTAGTTCAGACATTGTGATTCATTTACTGTATGAAGCACACATATACAGCTGTATGGGACCATAAACAGACCGCCACACACCATCTTGTATCGGGCACCAAGGGATGAGTTGTTGTAGTGAAACAGTTTACCTCCCCGCGCTAATTCTTTTCTATGTGTATTGTTGATATATTTATGGTCCCCTGATGAACCTTCAATGGAGAGATGCATCAAGACTTTTTGATTTGTGTTAGTGGTGGACATTCCTATTACATTTATGGGATATTGATGGCTATTGTTTTCTACAACTGTGTGTTTTCTAAATTAGATGACATGATGCACTAGGGCTATTTAAGGGCGATCCCTCCAGTTTATGATGTGGGTCAGTTTTGCTTTTGGTTGTATCTTATGTTGAGTCCTACAGAATGATAAATAATTTAAATTTCAGACACAATGACTCCTAAATATCTCAAACTTTAATGGCATATTAATAGGATAGTCCTGTGAAAGTGTGATACGTGTGTCAGACTGGGTGCTTTGGGCCCACGGTGGTGGAGTTGGCTCTTGGGTCCCACCAGTGGAGTTGATTCTTGAGTGGAGAGCTGGTCTCGCATGTGCCTGAATCTCCATTCTGTACTATGGGAGTTCCCAGTACAGGTAAGTGGTGTGTTTGGCTGTACTCAGAACTCCCGTAGAACAGAAGGGAGAATTGTGCACATGTGTGACTAGCTCACTGTTCTGTACCGAGACTTTAGGGACCCATTCCTGAGATAGGTGCAGAGCCTATCAATATGACATCAAAGTGTTGGATAAGTACCCCCTTTTAAGAAACATGGGACTGATAATGCATTTGGTGCAATTTCTGTTCTTTTTAGATTAATACCAGCACATGAAGCATCGGTCTTTATGTACAGTATATGTAGCAATATAGAAACTTTTTAGATTGAGGCTCTTCATTTTGTTCAGAATAAGGTTTTCAAGCTGCACTGATACAAGTAACATATTGCGATTCCTTTATGAGATTGGACACAATTTGTCACATGTCACGGATCTGACACTACGAGATTGCACTATAATACAACTTTATTGGACTGTCATACGCCTGTATGGGAGATACCTCCTGGGACCACAGATGACAGTTTATGCAACCTGTCAGGTGCAATTTGTTGCATTGCTTGAGTGGATCAACACAACACTTCATCATCATCCTCAGATAGTCCATCCGAAGATCCATCAATAATCATAAAGAAGATAAATTCTAGTGTCTATTTTATGGTGCATTAATCTAACAATCTCCTATAACACAGTAAATATTTTATTGGCCTGCTGACATATCACAATGCTGAGGCCGGGTCACTTTGTCAGGAATGGTCTAAGCACTTGGAATCATTTTACTACGTCTTTCATTAAGGTACCAGGAAATCACTAGAAAACTGGACCTTGACATTGTTGCCCATGCTCTAAATCATTTTTGCAAAATATATGGTAAAGGAAAGAATAAGCCATAAAGAAACACTTAAAGGGGTACCACAATTTTAGAAATGAAGGTTCTTACTCAATGACTGCAAGATCTTAAAATTCTTAAATAGTGTTTACTAAAACCATAATACACCTTTAATTAAAGTTTTATCCTTAACCCCTTCTCTACTCTTACTTATTCTATCCATTGATATAGCAGTGATGCATACTGTAGCAGTGTAATGAGATTATCATAACTCGATGGGTCCCCATTGGGGCTCACAATCTGAATTTCACAGTGTTGGAGGAAACCCACACAAACTTGGGAAGAACATAAAAACTCCATATAGATATTGTCTTTGGTCAGAGATGAACTCATAAACCAGCGCTGCAGAGTAATGGCGCTAACCACTGAGCCCCCATCCTGATCATAAGGGCACTTGTGCCATGAGCTGAAGGCTTAAGTAATCAGGCCTAAAACAATTGCCCTGCTTGCCAACCTCCATGGCAAAATTGTGGTTGTAAGTGTTGCAAAGCAACCACAATATTAATTATGCTTAACGATGACAGTAAAGAAGTTGAATAGGTAAAGCAAGCTGGTAACAATAAAGGGGTTTTCAATGAACAAATAAAAAAATCTCAAATGGCTTGCACCAGTCATCATTCATCTCCCTGTGATGTTTTCTATGATAATTTGTGCTTGTCCTAAGCAGTATGTAGCCTCCCTTCTTTACATCCGAGCAGCCACATCAGATGATAGTTTTTTACCCTTGTCCTGTAAATCTACAAAACCCATGATCCTTTGCTGTGCTTTGTCTTTATCTTCCTACTAACCTCAGTCTTAGTGCAAGTACCCTATTTCCCCCCTACTGTTGAAAGCCTTAAAAGGCAGGACCAAGCAATGTAGCTTCAAAGACCGATCTGAAAGAAGCCAAGCTCTTTTGATAGGTAATCTCCTGGGCTGGACACATAAAGAGCTGGAGAAAGCTCACAGAAAATGTAACAAAAGTACGTTACAAAAGTGCCTTTGGGAAAGGTATTTTTCAGAAAATATTTTTCCACTGGACGACCTCTTTAAGCCCATACATGCAACAGTCCTGTTTTTCTTTGAATAACTCCATGAACCTGCCTGCAAACGGTGAGGAATTTGGAAAAATGGGCAATAGAGGGGATTACTTTCCATTTTGGGATGTTTCAGGCTTAAATGTCTTTATTTTGGTAATTCAAATGTTGGCAAATATTCATGTTGTATTTTTTTTTTTTATACAACTATGTCATATAATAAAAATGTGTTTTTGAAGTCTGAAGCCTTAAAGGGGTTGTCTCGCTACAAGGATTGCTTTTTATGTTAAAGATCTTGCAAAAACAAGTCACTTTGCAATATGTGTCCATTAACAATATCCTACCTATTCCTAGATATCCCCTCTTGTATGGGCTGCATCAGCTCCTCAGGTCGCTATAGCAACAGTCCTGTTTGATCTCTCCTGATAGGCTGCAAGCACTGGTTGCTATAGCTACAGATCTGGCTTCTATAGCAACCTAGTGGAAGCCAGTAAATATGCCCCTGTATTCAAAATGAAACCAAGAAAACAGGACTGAGGTGAGATGAATCAATGTAGTGACACAACCCCATTAAAGGGAATGTAACATCAGAAAATGACCTATTGTTTAACTTGTGTTATTTTGTTATATTTTTTTAATGCTGTTTGCTCAGAAAATTAGCTGCACCTGTTAATTTTTCCCAGGTAGCATATAGGCTAGAGTTGCCTGCTCCTGGGTTCAGTCTAGTCCAGTCATTGAGCTGTGAATACGGCCCTAAAAATTGAAGTGTTTTTTGAGTAAGTAATGGCCCATTTTTTGTATGTTTTTTCTGTAAATTGCTAGTGTAGGGATTCGCAAGACATGAGGAGCCTTGACAGGGCTTGCAAGCTTGCATATAGAGGCCACTGTATCAACTAATACCTCATATTTAACATTTTTCCAGTTTGTCATATTTTTTACCTGCCCAACAGTTCTGGGGAGTGGAAGGAGTCTGTGTTTTGTGTTGTACACCCCGCCTAATCTAATAGTATGGGTGTCATTAATAGGTTGTAAGCCAGCATATCTGTATTTATGGCACCCCTCTGTATCGCCTTATTTACCGTATATACTCGAGTATAAGCCGAGTTTTTCAGCACAAAAAATGTGCTGAAAAATCCCCCCTCGGCTTATACTCGAGTCACTGTCGGCACTACGGCGCTGCGATGGCCCGCGGGCCGACAGGGACGCTTCAGTTAAATTAGGCTCCACAGGGAGCGCATATAAAAGAGGCCGAGTACCGCCGAAAGTGTCCAGGCGCGGCGGTGGCCCTGGCGCTGTCGGCTATTTCTTCACTTGTATGCGACTCCTCCGGAGTGCATACAAGTGAAGAGATACCACTGCGGAGCAGAGAGCGAGCGCTCCGTGCTCCGCAGTGGTCTCCGGGCGTCTGTGGCCGTCCGGAGTTTCCGGCACAGGAAGCGTGTGTCATCACGCTGCATGCGCGGCCTGATGACATCATGCGCCTTTGCCGAGAAGACACGAGGAGCGCGCGGGAGGCCGGACAGCGAGGAGGCGGAGCCGCGGGGAGCCAGGTAAGTGTTTTTTTTTTTTTTTAAATGCTGCCTTTGCCTGCCTATATCTGCCTAGTGGGGCCTATACCTGGCTATACCTACCTATACCTACCTATAACTTACCTAGGGGGACTATACCTGCATAAAACCTACCTAGGGGACTATGCCTGCCTATAACCCACCTAGGGGGACCATTCCTGCCAATAACCTCCTCAGGTGGTCTATGCCTTCCTATTACATACCTAGGGGGACTATGCCTGCCTATATCTGCCTAGTGGGGCCTATACCTGGCTATACCTACCTATACCTGACCTACGTAGTGGGACTATACCTGCCTATAACCTACCTGGGGGACTATGCCTGCCTATAACCTACCTAGGGGGCTATGCCTGCCTATAACCTACCTAGGGGGACTATGCCTGCCTATAACCTACCTAGGGGGACTGTGCCTGCCTATAACCTACCTAGGGGGACAAATACCTGCAAAGGGGGACTATACCTGCCTATAAAGACCTATACCTGCCTATAACCTACCTAGGGGAACTATAACCTGCCTAGGGGGACTATACCTGCCTATAACGACCTATACCTGCCTATAACCTGCCTAGGGGGACCTATACCTGCCTATAACTTGCCTAGTGGACCTATACCTGCCTATAACTTGCCTATGGGGGCAATTACCTGCCTATAGCCTGCCTATGGGGACATATAGCTTCCTATACCTGCCTATAACGACCTATACCTGCCTATAACCTGCCTATGGGGACATATACCTGCCTAAGTAATTTTATTGGTATCTATTTTTATTTTTAAAATTTACCAGTAGCCGCTGCATTTTCCACCCTAGGCTTATACTCGAGTCAATAAGCTTTCCCGGTTTTTGTGGCAAAAGTAGGTGCCTCGGCTTATACTTGGGTCGGCTTATACTCGAGTATATACGGTATATGCAATTGTAGTACCAGCAACCACCCCCCTCATGCACTGAGAGTGTGTGAGTGGTTGTTTTTATTGGTAATTTTGCATTTGTGCAATTTCCCTATGCATTATACTGTGACTTTTCTGCATACTGGTGTGAACAGGTATTAAACTAATGTGCAGTTTTTTATCATCTCTCAACACAGGCAGATTACATTGAAAAGTGACACCAATGTGTATAGATAACCCAGGATCTACCATTCACAATAGGACATAGTCACAGCTCCCTGCACATTGATTTCTTCCCAGGTCACAGAAAATTCTCCTATAGAAGTCTATGGGTCTGCTCCTGTTCACAGACTACTATGTCCATGAATCTTAAAGTATCTAAATGCTTTAAAAGCAGCTCATGCAAGATGGCTGCCCCCATAATTATATACAGACAACAGAATTAAAAATTATACATAAAAATAGGTATCAGTATCTTGTTTAAATAAGAAAAAAAATGGCGGCAGATTGCTTTTAAGCAATCTATTGGTATTTGTAGCTTGTTTTGTTGCACCTGCATCCATGGTGCCAGGTACATGGTGCCCTGTCCATATGTCCTATTAGACATCACAGTGGTGGAGCCACTGCTCAGGACCAACCTCTTGGAGCCACATCAGAGAGTCGATGCAGTCAGCAGCTCTCTGTTCTTGATAGAATTATCCTGGACAACTTTTCCCTCCATTGACCAACATGTAACGCTAAATTTCTCTTGCATTTCTCAGCCAAGAAGTTCGAGTGGATAAATGTTACATCTTCCAACTTAGTGTGAAAAAAAATGATTCCTTAATAGCTTATTGGCTTTAGATTCCAGCTCCTAATATTAAATGACTGAATTCATACCTAGGGTTAGACAACCAAAGGTAATTTACTTCAGCTAACCTCCGGGGGGGAAAGTGGCTGGCTCCTAAGGCTATGTCTACACTGCAGTGGACAAAAAACGACCTGAAAACGAATTAGGGCGCGTTCACACGACACAGGACACATAGCGTCCGGTTTGCCGGCCGGCATTTGTCCTGTTTTGCGCCCGTCCCCTCGGCCACGGGGGGGCGGCTTTTCTCCGCGATGAGCGGAGAACAGCCCTCCTCCCTCCCATTGAGCAGCACATCTTCCGTCCGGAAACCGGACGGAAGATGGTGCATGTTCAATGTTTTGCCGCCGGACCGTCGGCGACAAAACCGGCGGGCGGAAAACCCGTGCAGTGGGGACTGCTGCACGGGTTTTCCGTAGAGCACAATTGTGCTCATTTTCGGACGGTTTTTCAGGCGGTCTGAAAAACCGCAAACCAGCTGAAAAACCGGCCGAAAACCTGTGCCGTGGGGACATGCCCTTACTAAAAACGTTCATGAAACTGAGTTTTCTGTCCACTGCCTGTCAAAAGCAGCTGAAAAAGCGTCCGTTTTTGGAGCGTTTTTGGAGCGTTTTTTGAAGCGTTTTTTGGAGCGTTTTTTGAAGCGTTTTTTGGAGTGTCTTTACTCTGCTTTTTAATGTATGCACAAATTAAGCCATTGGATGTAAACTACACCCACAGGGGAGTTAACATGTTAAGTAGTCAATTCCTTTAGATCGCTGTAGCCATTGTGAGCACATTGTCCTTTGTGTGCTGCTACTGCGTGCTACTACTTTATTAAATTTTGCACCAGATTCTTGCACCAAAATCCACAAAAACCCACATTATCTTTGCATACAGCAAGATAACTGTATTAGCATCAAAATCTGTAAAGAAAAGGATTTTAGCGCCAAAATCCCAAAAAACGCATTATTGCACCAAATTCCGTAAAAAAAATATTTTTAGTGTCAGAAGCGAGATCACTTTATTAGCGCCAACATTTTTAAAGATATTGAACTTAGCGCCCAAATCCATAAAAAAACGGATTCTGGCGCCAAAATCTGTAAAAAAAACTATTTTTTGGTGTCAGAAGCTAGATCATTTTATTAGTGCCAAAATCTGTAAAAAAACGGATTCTGGTGCCGAAATCCGTAAAAAATGTATATATTTGCGTCATAAGCTAGATCACTTTATAAGCGCCAAAATCTGTAAAGATACGTATTTTAGCCCAAAAAGACATAAAAAACCGGATTCTGGCGCCAAAATCCGTAAAAAAAAACATTTTTGGCGTCAGAAGCGAGATAACGTTATTAGCGGCAAAATCTGTAAAAAAATTTTAGTGCCAAAAAACGTAAAAAAAACGGATTATTGTGCTAAAATCCGTAAAAAAACGTATTTTTGGCGTCAGAAGCGAGATAACGTTATTAGCGCCAAAATCTGTAAAAAAAATTATTTTAGTGCCAAAAAATGTAAAAAAACGAATTCTTGCGGCAAAATCCGTAAGAAAACGTATTTTTGGCGTCAAAAGCGAGATAACGTTATTAGTGACAAAATCTGTAAAAAAAAAATTTTAGTGCCAAAAAACTTAAAAAAAATGTATTTTTGCGCCAAAATCCGTAAAAAAAAAAAACGTATTTTTGGCGTCAGAGGCGAGATAACGTTATTAGCACCAAAATCTGTAAAAAAAATTATTTTAGTGCCAAAAATGTAAAAAAACGGATTCTTGCGCCAAAATCCGTAAAAAAGCGTATTTCTGGCATCAGAAGCAAGATAACGTTATTAGCACCAAAAAAATGTTAAGAAAAGGATTTTAACACCAAAATCCGTAAAAAAACGGATTCTTGCGCCAAAATCCGTAAGAAACGGATTTTCAGCGTCAGTAGCGAGATAACTTTATTAGCGCCAAAATATGTTCAAAAAAGGATTTAGCACCAAAATCTGTAAAAAAACGGATTCCGATGCCAAAATCTGTAAAAAAAAACGTATTTTTAGCGAAAAAATATAAATTGTGCAAAAATCGTTAGCGACCAAAGCATGATCATTTTATTACAAAAGGTACAAACAAGGACACATCGGACACTTGTATGTAGATTTGATAAAATATAACCTTTATTAACACCCACTATAGTTGGGACTTGGATCTCCTGGGAGGGTTTTCATTGAAAAATCGCGGCAAAAAACGCGCCAAAAGACGTCCGGCGCTTTCCATAGACTCCTGTAGTAAGTTTTCTGCTCTGCTCTGGCGTTTTTTAGAGCATGTTGCAAAATACGACCAGTGAAAAAAACGAGCAGAAAAAAGAAGCTCAGTGTAGACAGCAGGAGGGTTTTACAATAGAAGTCTATGGGAGATGATTACAGTCGTTTTTCCAGCGTTTTTAGAAAACGAAAAACGCTGAAAAAACGGATGTTTTTCTGTGCAGTGTAGACATAGCCTAAGACCGGACCAGATTTCATTACAGAACCTGTAGCAGCATTTCTAATTATCTTGATTAAAAAAAAAAAAATCTCAGGACATACACAGTAATCACCTCGGCCACCATGTCCCTAGTAAAGTGTACACACTGACATTTCTATACATAATGCTGTAATTATGCTTCTATTTGTGGAAAATATGTTCTCGGTGGAAGGTGACCGGCTTTTGGAATAACCTTTACAAGGGCCGTATACTGTGATGA
This sequence comes from Phyllomedusa bahiana, assembly GCA_025379985.1. NCBI lineage: Eukaryota > Metazoa > Chordata > Amphibia > Anura > Hylidae > Phyllomedusa > Phyllomedusa bahiana. The sequence continues at coordinate 3,722 of JAODAL010042940.1, read as the reverse complement.
TAACCTTCCCTTACTGCCTGCATCATGCAAGCAGATACTTGCCAAAATATCACAAAGAACAGTAAAAATAGCAGCTCAATTAGCAATGTCGCAGTTTATTTTCTTATTAGATGAACATTTTTACATGGGGAGATCAAAAGAATAAAATTACCAATTGTCTCCTAAAATAACACATGGAAGTCTATGAGTTGTCCCCTTCAGGAGTGTCCACATCATACTTTCCTCTATTTTTAGCAGGCACATTGAGCAATTTCCTAACAGCCATGCTGAGTGTCCCAAGAGGTGTCTTTTTGGCCTCTATCTGGCCAGTATACTGCAGAAAATATATGTATGTATATGTATATACTATGTATGGAGTACATAGTAGACTAGGTTACATTATCCAACGGAAGCCTTTAAACAAAGCCATTAAATGGACACCATATAAGCCTTGGGATGGTGATTTTATCTGGCACAGACAACATGGGCTTTCTTATAGCGTTGTATGATGTATGCTATTATAACCTGTGGGTGATGGATCCATTGAATGGATTTCTACCAAAAGGTTATGATGTCAACCTCACGAAGTAGCTGCTAAATGGACCCCGTATAAGTCTGTAAGTGAAAAATGCCACTGATACATTGGGAGTGTTTCCTGGTGAACATGGCACCCTTCCCAGCAGGTTACATCCTTCTCAGGTCATTATTGGTAACTGCTTCTGAGAAACCTAGCTCTACATCAAGCGATACTACACCATCCACAGCCTGAAGAAGGGCGTAAAAGGGTTTTCCCACTTTCACTTTTCAGTGCTGCACGTAGTATTATAGCTCACTATGAGCCGACCATCCTCAGTGAATGGGAAAGCAATGCTTCAGTAGCACTAAATGCTGGCACTTCTGTGACACCTATACTCTAATGGTGGTTTTATGACATGGGAGAAAACGTGTTGAATTTCACCTTTTCACCAAATTGGATTGTCGACTATTTTTCCAGCATTGTATTGCATTTGGATAGATTGGGAGGCTAGTCAGCATAGTCAGGCACCCTTAAAGGAAAATTTAGTTTTTTTTTACAAATTTAAACAAGATACTGATACACATTCTTTTCTTCTTAGCCATTTTTATCTTCTGACTGTAGATTTTTCTTTCATCTGTATATAATCGTGGGGGCTGCCAACTTGGTTGAGCTGCTCTTAACAGCATTTAGAGAGATACTTTATGACAGATTCATGGACATAGAAGCCTGTGAACAGGAGCAGACCCATTGACTTCTATAGGAGAATTTTCTAGGCGTGCTCTGTCACCTGGGAAGAAGTCCATGTGCGGGGTGGGAGATGGGAGAGCTGTGATTATATCCTATTGTGAAAGGTATATCCTGGGTTATCTATTCACATTGGTGTCACCTTTCAATGTAATCTGCCTGTGTTGATAATGAGGAGATTGCTGAAAAGTTTTCCTTACAAAATAGGAAGTATCGAACTATTATTAGTCAAAACTGCCAAAGTTTAGGATTTTTTTTTAGGAATATTGATAGTGATATGGCACATTAAAAAAACATAACATAATAACACAAGTTATTCATGTACATAGGAGCCTATGAAGGAGCATACCCATTGAGTTCTATAAGATAATTTTCTAGGCATGTTTTGTGACCTGGTAAGAAGTCAGTGTGCAGGAAGGGGGGAGGAGGAGCTGTGGCTATCCCCAATTGTGACTGGTGAATCCTGTGTTATCTATATACATTGGTGTCATCATTCAGTGTAATCTTGCCTGTGCTGATAATAAGCAGACTGTTGAGAAGTGATTGCTACAGAACAGGAAGTGTCAGACAACTATTAGGTTTAGCGGCTCAAAACGTGCACAATTTTCAAAAATATTGATAGTGAATTGGAAAATTAAAAAAACAAAATCTTAAAAAAATCTGTTTAACATAAAAACATGAGTTAAACAAAAGGTCATTTTCTGATGACACATTTTCTTGTATTTAACAAGGCAAGTGCTGTCCCTGTATACCCTGTTATGTTTACACATGATGTAAATATTTGTTTAGAAAACCCCTTTATTATCGTAGGTTGAAATCAAGGGGTGTACACATGGTCATCTGTTCATGGGAGGAATACTTTATAAGGGCTTCAGCAACATCATTGTTTGGAAAGAAATCTGGTCAACACAATATAGAAGGTCCCCTGTTGGGCCCAAGTGGACCCAGCTAACACAATAATGGACCCCAATTGTTCAGCAATAGACATCCCCATATGAAGCTAATCCATAGCCCATCACTGCGGGGGACGATTATTATAGGCCTCATTATAAATAACTTATTATGTATGAATATTTGAATGATATCACATGTGTCAAAATGATGTGGACATGGATATGTTTTGTGCAGATTTGTAGGCCCTTAATAGCCTATGGTGAGTCAGAGGCAGATAAGTCCAAGAATGCTGTGTTTTGTTGGAGACTTCTTCAAGTAGCAAACTATGCCATAGTTAGAATATTCAGAATTCTTTTAGCAGAACTAATCTACAGTCAAAATTGATACCTCTAATAGATGTTGGAGCTTCTTGGCATCCATGTTTAGATCTTCCTCTTATGGGCCACATATCCCAATATGACTCCTTGCGAGTGACAGGCTTATTACTATTACTATCTACTGTATACAACCTCTGTTTACTCAATTCTTCTTAAAAGGTTTTTGACACAAAGACATTTTATTCTTGATTTGTCCTGCTTCAACTTTCAGTGTGCTCAAAAGGGGCGTGTATAATTTGTTTTAACTGCATATCATATGACTCAGCAGGCTTGACATCACCATGCTTTTCCCCACATTGTGCTCACTCCTGTCAAACAAAGGTCTGTTTATGTAAAGAGCCGTGAGTAGCTTCAATGTAGTAGTTCAGTGTTTTGCACTTCCACCTTTCAGCATGGGGTCCTAGGTTCAAGTCCATGCGGGAACCAAACGTGAATTTATTTTTCGTCTTAAGCCGTGTTCACACGGCTTATTCCCGACGGATTTGTGCGCCGTATTGAGCGCACAAATCCGCCGTGAATAAGGGCGGGACGGGGGCGGGGCCGAGCGTGGGGGGGGGCGCCGCTCCCGCTCCATAACAATGCATTGTTTACCGGCGCGTCCCGCGCGTAAATAATGTGCATGTCACTTTCTCCCCCCGCGGCGGAATTCGCCGAGCGGGGAGGAGCGACGGATTCCACTGTTCTCAATGAAGCAGTGATTACCGTAATTGCAGCCGCGGATTGGCGCCGTACGAAGCGCAAATCCGCGCGCAGTACGGCGCCAATTCCTCGACAGAATAAGCCGTGTGAACGGGGCCTTAATGCGCATGCCTGACTTCCATTTTTTTTCTTCATATTTATTTGCACTGTTTGACTAATCATTAAGGAGTACAGAGGACAGGAGTAATGTATACCATAGTCTAGAGGATATCGCACTGATCATGGCTTACTAAGAAGCCAAAAATTCAAAAAAAAAAGTTCCCAAAGTAGCGCAAAAACTCCAAACTATATGTATATATTGTGCTACTTTGGGACCTATATATTTTTTTATTTTATGGCTTATTAGTAAGCCAGATTACCGTGACATCCTCTTGGCTATGGTATACCTTTTTCCCTTCCCACGTCTCTCCACTTCGATGGACTAGGATACCAGGACCAGCAGCAAGCTCCCATATCAGCTTTACTGGCGTTTCGCCCTTTGGAGTGTTGGGAACCCTATACAGCACAATATA
>JAODAL010042939.1:0-34324 GCA_025379985.1 Phyllomedusa bahiana | reverse complement strand
TCTGTACCGAAAATACACCCTTTTTAACACCTACAAAGGGGTAATTTTTGGCAGCATATTTTTTTGCGCAATTTACATCCGGGGAAATTAAGCTTTGTTCTGCTGTTGTTTCAAATAAAAGAAACGTTTTTTTCACCTCCAAAGAAAAAAAATTTTTCCCTGTACATAATTCAAACCGAAGGGTTTTAATTACAAGTTTTTCTTTGTTCTGAAACCCCGTAAAATACACCCATTTTTAACACGCTAAAAAGCTGGTAATTTTTTGGGCACATATTTCTTTTGCGCAATTTACATCCAGGGGTTAATTAAGTTTTGTTCGGTTTTTGTTCACTAAAAAAAACGTTTTTTTACCCTCCAAAGAAAAATTTTCCCTGTACATAATTCATAACCGAAGGTTAATTACAATTTTTCTTTGTTCTGTACCGAAAAAACCCCTTTTTAACACGCCCAAAGCGGGTAATTTTTGGGCAATATTTCTTCAAATTTTACATCCGGGGGTTAAATTAAGCTTGTTCTGCTGTTGGGTCACTAAAAAAAAACTTTTTTTTTACACCTCCAAAGAAAAAATTTTTTGCCTGTAGCATAATTCATAACCGAAGGAAATTTAAAATTTTTTTCTTTTGTTCTGTACCGAAAAATACACGCCATTTTTAACCGCTACAAAGCGGTAATTGTTGGCAGCAATTTTTTTTTTTGCGAAATTTTACATCCAGGGGTTAATTAAACTTTGTTCTGCTTTTGTGGTCACTAAAAAAACTTAATTTTTCACCTCCAAAGAAGAAAATTTTGCCTGAAGCATAATTCAAAACCCGAATTTAAAATTACAATTTTTTCTTTTGTCTGTATTTAAAAATACACCCCATTTTTAACACCTAAAAAGGGGGGTAATTGTTGGCAGCAATTTCTTTTGCGAAATTTTACACCCAGGGTTAATTAACTTTTCTCTGTTGTGGCACTAAAAGAAACGTTTTTTTACACTTCCAAAAAAAATTTTGCCTGTAGCATAATTCAAAACCCAAGGCTAATTAAAATTTTTCCCTTTTTGTTCGACCGTAAAATACTTTCCATTTTAAACGCTACAAAGCGGAAAATTTGTTGGCAGCATTTTCTTTGGCGAAATTTACATCCAAAAGGTTTAATTAACTTGCCGCTGTTTGGCCTAAAAAAAACTTTTTTTTACACCTCCAAAACGAAATTTTGCTGTAGCAAAATTCAATATCCGAAGGTTAATTAATCCTGTTTGTGCCCTTTTATATTCAGTAAAAAAACATCAGTGTTTCTTCTTAACGGCGCATATCAAGTCAATTTTCCTGGACATTTGTGAGAGCGCAATTTATGTAGTGTGACGTCAAATACATGCGTGTGTATTAATCATATACAGAATTCTTACACAAAACAGTGTCTGTACATTTTAGAACAAACAGTATGTCAGACAGAGAGGTGTCAGGCGCTCTTCAACCTGCGAGTGCAAGTGGCCAGCAAACATTTCCTAGTCAGCAGGTTCCCAGGTCGCAGCACAGCTATGAGGACGTCTTCGGGCCCGTGAATCACTCGTTGAAGCCACACAGACTGCCACGCGTCATCTAGCAGCCAAGTAGAGCTTACCAGCAACCCAAGCGTTTTCTTGATTGATTACTAAGGTCATCTACTCCTCCCAGATGACATCTGTACAACCCCACCAAGAGTCGGTGTGTGTGGAACTGGAACAAAACAGAATTACGTCAGACACAACATCTTAGTCTGGCCATGGCCCAGCGGGTCAGCGACCCTCCACCTGTCGCTCACACCCGCCTACTGTCCCATCCTGTATTCCCTCAGCAAGATCACACTAAATGGTCATGGGCCTCATGCGTCCACTACTAAGAGAAGGATGTAAACAATTTGAGGAAGGCAGTCGACAGCTACATGTCAGCGAAGAAAACGGGGGCGAAAATAAGCCCCTGCTTCTTGCAGTAGGCGGCAAAGTATATGATGTGGAGAGTGGCATTGGAGGTCATGTTGTGAGTGGGGTCAGCCCTGCATACCAAGACCGGTGGAGAGTAAATCGTGAACTATGACCACACAAATGAGATGAGTGATGTTAGTCTCAGACCGAAAGGGGGGGGACCGTATGGCGACGTCCGGGGCGCACGCTCCAGCGGCACTAGGAGTCCCCGAGGTTAGGCCCAAGGGCTTCATCATTCGTCATGAGAAAGAGGGCGTCCAGGCCACTTGCGCGTCCAGGCAGCGTCGTCAGCCAGCAGTGGTGTTATGGGCTTTAATTCAAGACAGGTATCACAGTTGTGAGGTCCGAGTGACGCCAAGCAGCCACGAGGTTAAAAAACCGCTCGCAGGTCCAAGACATAGCGGCACGGTGCTCAGCGATGGCATCGGCGTAGTAGATCACATCATTGTGGAATCTTTAGGCGGCGTAAAAACAGAAACACGGGCGGGTGTGTGGCAGTTCTTTGCCTAAGCACATCCCAGAGGATGCCAATATTGAGTATATTGTAAGATCTGTAGGCATAAGTGTAAGGCGGTTGGCCAGGGAACTAACTTGCACCCCACCGTGCGGCCCTGCGTCAATTACATGCAGTTCACCACACCGGAGCCATGGAGAAACGTGGCTCAGAATGTTGTGCGGTCCAACCTTCCGCCGCATGTCAACATGCCAGCAGAAGCGCCATTGGGCACGCATGAAGCCATTGCAGCCATCAAGGCTCCACCACTCTGCCGAAGGAGCTGTCATTCTCATTAGACCATCCATCTCCCGTGTCCCAGATGCTCCTGCCTCCTCGCTACTACACAGTGCCAGCATTCGTTCATCGAGCTGCGATTTTCAAAGAGACACCACGTCACATGCGTCCAAAGCCCCCTCCACCACCCCCCGCTCTCATCCTAGTAGGCGGCAGAAGCTACCGTGCTCTCTGTTCCCAAGTAGTTCAGGCGTACAGCATCTCTCCCCTTTTCCAAATGGTGCGACTCTGGCACGTTTCATTGAAAAATAATGGCTTCTGCCGAGCCGAGATGAGACTTCGAAGCCGTAAAATACTTTAGCCAAAAAGCATTACCACACTTTCATAAATAAGTAGTAACCAGAAGGTGGGTCCACGTCCTTGAGCTTATCTGCTTTGTTCCAAGGTGCACAGGTAAGCGCGTGACGTCTTTGAGCTGTAACTACGATCATGGCCGATGAACATGTCCTTAACGGCCCGCTGTGGTGTATTTGTCCTTCCTGCCCAGGACACACCGGACAACTTGGACAGGAGACGGCGCTTTCCTCCTCAACGTTGTCTGAACCTGCGGCTCACTGCGCCAGAGCAAGGTCATTAACGATCTTTTTTCTATGATCCAGGCGGACAGAGTACTACCCTGTGTAACTTTGAAGTCAGCCATGGCAGCTCAATTCGTTTCCCCCCCCCAACCCCTTTGCCGTTATGTTGGGCGCATACGAGTATGCGGCTTTATTTGTCAGTCGCGCATTACTACGTGACGAATAAGGTCATTCATATTGTCTGCTTCATGTCCTGAACAGATGTCTTAGAAATCGGTACTGGCAGGGTATTGAAACGTAGCGCAATCTACATCTCCGAGCCACATCGATACCAGTGGTTGACAGAACAATTGATTGGATGGACCGGAGGCCATTGGTAGCAGGAATCATTGTTGGTATAATGAGTGGATTTTTGCTACCCACGTGGACAGATAGGATAGAGCAGGAGCAGCAGGAAGAGGCTAGATGGGAGATGAGGAAGACGAGGCAGATGACCCGCAAGCACCGTGGCTAATATACAGTGGATGATGGAGGCCGTGAAGCCCCTCTGAGTCACTGGTGCAGATGGCTCGCACATGCTGATTTGCCTTTCTATGACAGCGCGGAATAAGTCACCATCCCGGCAGAACGGATTACTTCTGGCTCCTACCACCACTATTGGACCCTCAGACATACAGTCAAATGGGAGCCTTTTCCAGCTGCCTAGAGATTGGGAGCGAACAAAACTCAAATACTAAAGGGAATCCTCCAGTAAGATTTTCCAGACTTGTCCGCCTGCCTATTTCGGCTTTCGTCCTCCTCTGACAGGTCTGACTGGGGGTGTCTCAGAGCTCACGTACATACTGCCGCAGGCTGCTGGGGGAAGGTTGGAGTAGTCGAGTAGGAGCCATTTACCAGCTCCGTCAGTCAGCAACTAAGTTCTGGAGTTTTACTTATGAGGCAGCTTCCTTCACCCTGCCTATTGGAGGAGGCACTAGCCTCAGCAGGCAGCAGGACCTGGGAGCAGACCCTTGAACCGAACAATCGCGACGGCCAACTTGGACAGCACTGCTGCCACCCCCCTGTGTTAGGAAGAACCTGCTGGAGCCTACTGGGCAGCACAAACTGGATGTGTCTGGCCTGCACATGCCGAGTTGCAGCTTGTGAGAAGCGCTGTCCATCCCGGCCAGTAGATGTGGAATCAGAGCGTGTGTTCAGTGCGGCGCACGGTCCATCATTACCCTCAAGGAGAACCCGCTATGTCCACGGTAAATGTAGTACACGAACTCGAACCTTTTAAAGATGAATCAGCGCGTGGACGGGCCAGTATTTCCCACACACCAAGCCTTAGCGTCAGATTTACAGTCAGTCAATCGACGCACTCACCCAAACTGTGCAGAAATGAGTCTAGGTTACAAACTACCTGCCATTCAGCCAGCTATTCTGATGCCGCCACCGCGCCTATTCCACGCATGCTGCTGCCACTTTCTCCATCTGCCTACCACCATCTTATTACCAGGGACTTGCTTAATGCCACCCACCACCACACTCTGTCATTGTTGCGCACATCTATGAGATCCTCATCTGCTGCTTCTGCGTGGCTGCTGCCAAGGTAACCTCCAACACTGTGTCATTGAGCTCACTCTGTCGGCCTACTCCTGTTTTTGCCACCTTCCAGTAATGTCATTGTGCCACGCGTCTGACCTCATGTGCTGTCTGTGGCCTGCTACAGTGGCCCTCACACTTGTGTCCCCAATTTTTTGTGTCCACTCGACTGTGGCCTACCCTGTTTTTGCCACATCAGAGATGTCATTGTGGGGTCCCCCCACTGTCTGACCCTCATAGCTGCTGCTGTGGCCTGCTGCCTGTAACCTCCACACTTAGTGTCATAGTGCCACTCTGTGCCTACTCGCTGTTACTGCCACCTCCAGAATGTCACGTTCCGAGCTGTCTGACTCCTCATAGGCTGCTGCTGCGCGTGCCCTTTCCACAATCCACCTGTGTGTAATTGTGTCCACTGTCTACGCCATAAAGCTTCTATGCCGTGCCCTCCACACTGGAGTCAATGGTCTCCACTCTCGTGGCCTACCTCCTGTTTTTTGCCCTCCACGAAATGTCATATGTGCCTACTGTCTGACCTCGATTGCCGCTAGCTCGTATACTCCACACTTGTCATTTGAGCCTACTCTGTGTCCTACTCCTCATTTTTACCACCTCCCAGAATGTCAATCTGTGCCACCTGTCTGACCCTCAAGCTGTGCTCGCTAAGTGCTGCTGCCGGTTAACCTCCACACTTTGTCATTGTGCCACTTCAGGTGTCCTAACTCCTGTTTTTGCCACCTCCCCCCCAAATGTCATTGTCCACACTCTGGACCTACATTGCTGGCTCGTGCTGCTGCCAGTCACCTCACACTCTGTCACTCAGATGTTGACCACCTGAGCTCTCAGCTTGTTTTTTTTTCCAGCTGTCGCTTGCCACAATGACTTTATCATGCTACATTCCCCCCTTCAGTTTTTGTGGACCAGTTATTGCCCTCTTACAGTAGCCAGGGCATTTTATAGCGCTAGAAGCGGTTCTAAGAGGCGGCGGCATGTCATGTGCGTAGTCATAACTAAAACCAGACATTGTATGAAGACCAAACCAGCTCCCATCTGCATACTTAAGCATGCGCGACAACATTCTACAATCACCTGCATGCACTGTGCAGCCTGTGAAATAGCTTTTTATAGCGATTCTTGCCGAAGTAATTCGGACCCGAAACCTAGATTTTGTCGGAAATTCTTGCGAAGTTCCACCGTGTGAATCGAATTTTTGTAGAAATTTTCTGCCCATCTCTAGCTTGTATTCCTCGTCATTCACATAATCACTTACAATCGTAGATTTCAGCATGATGGAATACGACACAGATTTACAGAGGTGGCATTCCCTTCCTCCCATATAGTATATTCGGAGTGAGAAAAATCGCACACTCAGAACATCAGTGTTGTATAGTGGCACTTACCAAGTGCAGGTTACTGACACAAAGTGCGGGGGGGATATAACGCTGATTCAGTGCTCAAATTTCAGAGTCTGAATCCATCTTGTGAACATTCCTTTGAGTTTATCTTTATTCAGTCTTTCACATCACTGTTGTAATGTAAATTTAAAGTGTTTGTCGTCACCTACTAAGGACTGCTAATTTATTTTAAAGATCCTTGCAAAAAACAAGTCATTTTGTCACATACTGTCCATTAACAGTGTCCTACTGATTCCTAGGATAGTCCCCTACTTTTATGGGCACATCAGCTCCTCAATGTCGCTATAGCTACAGGTACAAGATCTCTCGATGATAGGCCGCCTAAGCATTGTGGTTGCATAGCTACAGACCTGCTTCTACTTGTATCCCTAGTGGAAGCCAGTAAACATGTCCTCTGAATGAGAAAAATAACCTGAACATGACTGAGGCAAGATGAATCAATGCAGTGAGACAACCCCTTTAAGTTTCTGTAATCTAATACTTTAGTCCAGGCACTCAAGTAAGTGCATTACCCAATTCTACTTTAGCTTGGAGCCAAAGGCAAAAACAACCTCCCTAAAAATTTTCACTTACAATGCAGAATTTGATATTCCTCTAATACTGATGCATTGTCAAAGTTCTGAGCCAACAAAGCATTACAGTCAATATTACAATTGTTGGTATGTGTACACGACTATTACTTATGATATTTTAATGCAAACATATTTAAATAATTAACTGAAAAAAATAGCAGCACATCCATCCCTATAAGTCGTTAATCCAGAGGAAGGCAAATACCTCATGATGTAGAAGCCAATTGACCTTATTTTAGGGAGAAATTCGTTCCCAAGTTATTATAACTGTGTTTATAAATATTGCACCATAGAAAAGCAACCAGACCTTCTTATAATCTTATGATATATTCAATAAGACAACTTCCTCCGGCAGAAAGTTCCATAGTCTCACTGCTCTTACAGTAAAAAGTCCCTTTCTATTTTTATGTAAAAACCTTCTTTCATCTAGAAGTAAAAGATGTCCCTTAGTGTACATGGAATATTGGTAACCACCTTGGTTTAATGTAGAATACGATTCTTCATTATTTGCGCGAAACATAATTACTTAAAGGTGTTTTTCTCACACACAATTGATTAGTTTTTAACATGTAGGGAAAGGTCAAATGACGGACTATGCACCAAATCATTAACATGTCATCTGAATTCTATTTGCTTTTACATCCAAGAGAAAAGAAATTTTTGGGCTGACATGTTATCAACAGTGGTATATCCTGATTCGCGAACTGATCTGCACCGAGATAGCTGATTTATGACTGCTGTAAGGCATGGATTCACACCAATCAGGCGTCATTTTCTATGCCAAATTGACTGTGTCTCATTGACATGTGGCATGTCAGGCCATGTTCACAATGCTTATAATTAAAGCAGTAATTGCGTGCCGATTGCGCTCTAACCCCCACACACCCCCCCCCCATTCCGGCTGACTAAGGGAGGCGGGTGCGCGCAGGGGAGACTGCTGCCGCCCGCATAAGACTTGGCATTTACCACGTCAGAGGAAAGAAGAAAGTTATTATTTTTTCTTTATTATTTTTTTTTGTTTTTTTTGATCTATTGCGGCGCTAGGGATAAGTGCAGGTGACGTTCTACTATTCACCGCACCGGCGGAGTGCGCCGAGCATGGGGAGGAGGGGCAAACAGAAATCCACAACTGTTCCTCTATGAGGACTGTGATTTTACCTATGCAGATGTAACGTCGTATCGGGATATGGAGCTTACATGTTACTGGGCAGTCGTCAAATCAGCTAAGCGCAGCATATCAAGGCTGCAAATCGTGAGGCGATATATAGCCAAGTAGTGAACAGGCCATATGAACGGGTCGGGGGGGGGGGGGGGGGGGGGGGGGGGTAAATACATTCATGAATGTACACCTTATCTCGCTCTTATGGAGGAACACAATCTCTCTGGTTTACCACTCAACATCATCTCCACCTGTCCTCTTTATCTAGATTGCTTCCACAAAGTGCTGCGCTACTCCCTATTGGATGAATCACTCCGATGCAGATTCTTTTCTCTAATACATAACTTTGTGTAAGAGATAACTTCACCTATTTAGATCTGCAAACATTTGTATACTAATCAGGATTTACAAACTCCAATGCATATGTTCACTGTAACAGGAATTAGCATAAGATCAAAAAGAAGCTGATATAAACGACTCCACAGCCATTATAGAAGTGTGAGTCTAGAATATTTGTGTTATGTGGCTCTGTGAAAATTGAGCGGTTTTTTGACTGAATGGTGAGGAAAAACCCATTTAGGCTCAGATGCCAACAAAAATTTCTATTCGCTACTATCTCTGCTCTCCTCACTCTGCCAAATCCCTTCACTGGCATCCCATTCCGCCCAGTGATATTCATTCAACTTACTACCAGGCTTGACATACACAGGCTCTCCATAACACTCTTCATCACATTTCATATATGTCTACTGCGCGTCTAATCTCCAAGAAAATCTCCCTTCACTATCAATCTCCGCTTCCATACTAACAGATGATACTTGGCGTTCTTATGCTCTCGTCCCTTATTCAGCTCCTCACAGCAAAACAGTCTTCCAAGACTACACCCGTGCTTGGAACCCCACAGCATCTGGAACTCAACTCCTCCCATACACATCTGACTCTTCCTACCACTTTCACGCAGCTCAAAAGAACACATGAAAACCCATTTCTATCGAGATTGCATATTAACCTAACAATAACCCCGCTGCCACTATAACCTACCACAGCAAACATTGAGTCTTGCCCCAGTCACCTCACAGTCTGCTTCCCTCTCCTTGTTAGGATGTTAAGACACCTCGCTAGGTCAGGGTCCTCGATCATCACACTACTGTCATGCACAATATGTACATTCATCATATATCATTGTACCGATGAACACTTGTATTATAATGTCATAACCCCTCTCAAATGTACAGGTCGCATTGGAATCACAATAAGGCACTTTAAAATAAATATGAATAAATAATAATCCAAACATTTAAATTACTTGAAGTCTAAGTAATATTGTTTATATTGTCACAGAGCTTACTGCATTTAGTAATTAGTAACCATGATATTCAGGTGCTTTATCATCTTGCAACTCTTATAACCTGAGAAAATACCAAATAAAAAGTAGCCAACTAGCCCTGTATTAAAAGGTAATTGCCTCTTCATTCAGCCACTTAACATTATTGAAATCTGTTTTTAATGAGATTTAACACACCAAGCATAATTATTGCCAGCCTTTAAATTTAACCTGATTTTTGGTGGCAGTGTTTTCTTTTTTTCATCCCTGCATTATTTTTTCAGTAACATAGCCATGTGAGCACTTGGTTTCTGTGTAACAAGCTTTTAATGGTACCATGTACAGTACCATGCTATGTATTGAGAAACCTTAATAAAATTATTTGCAGAATGGAATGAAAAAGCTAATCAGTTTTGCTGTTGTGTTGCGGTTTTGTTTTTATGGTGTTCACCTTGCAATTTAAATGACAGGTTAACGGTTGGTCAGTAAAATTACAGTAATACCAGAGTTATGTAGTTATTGACATGTTTTAACACTTAAAAATGCTTTAAATATTTTGTTTTCTGGCTTGTTGTTTTGCATGGTGAGCTGCAGTTTGAATTGGTATTATTGTGGGGTACATATAACATTTTCATGTTGTTCAGTTTTGATAAAATTTGTTAGCATTCACTATAATGTCAAAATGCCACTGCATAAATATACACTGTAATACTTTTAAAAGAATAATTCCGTTCCTGATACTGCAGTGCTAATTTTGTTATCTTATTAATTTTTATGTGTTTACATGAATGTTTATTTTTAAATTTTTAGTCCAGCAGGGGATCCTGAATATGAAATCACTTAATCACTTGTACAATGAACTGCAGTACTAATCTGTTGCAATATATTATCATTTTACTGCTCACCTGTTACATCCTCAGTCAACTGTTTGACACAATTTTGCAAGATGGGAGAAATCATGTGACAGAGGAAGTTTTTTCCTCGTCTAACAGCTTAGATGTCATGGTTTTAATTGAACTGCAGGATCTAAGCGGTTAAATATCCAGGACTAGCCTGTTCCAGCTATAACAAACTCAGCTATTTAGCCCACTCCATATTTATTGTATGTCATAATGATATATATATATATTTATAAATTACATATCAGGAAGGGGTAAAACATGATTTAAAGGGGTTTTGCCACGATGGGAATTTTTGACGTGGGATCCTCCAAAATGGGTATTTATTTACTTTCTAATATATGTGATTACAAAAAGTGAAAACCTGTGAAAGCTACAGCATTTCTCAGTTTCCCCCCTTTGTTTTCCTGAAAGTTTGCATTAGACAAGACCAGGAGAGCTGACAGGAGCTAATCTGGCCGCACTTGCGTGAAACACTTCTTATCTGATGACAGGGAACATGACTGAGCTTTCAAGGGGCTGTGAAGAAAGTGCAGTGTATGAGTCTGTCTGCTGTATAGAGAATCCACTGTTGTAATGTAATTATTTGAGTTAACTTTTGAGACGCTCCCTTATTCCTCACTCCTTGCTCAACCCCTCCCTCTCAAACCTGCAGCATGATTTGTTTATATTCTCCTCTGTGCTGATAAGGAGGTAACGAACTCTCTTCCTGGCAAAAAACCTTTACATATAGGTTATTTAATATGTATAGGGTCTTAACAAGCAGTACACTATACCAAAATCAAGAAAGATTTGCAGAGCCATTATATCCAAATAAAGAAAAAATGCAAAAATGTGTGACTCTTCCCAGAAGTGGCCACCCATCCATTTCTGTAATGGCTCATTAACGGTATTGTCCAATTCTACATTTATTATTATATTTTTTTACCATGCTGATGCTGTATTAAAATACAAAAAATATATGCTCTCCTCCTGTCTTGCCCTAATTCCAGCATTGCGCCATGCTCACTCTCCACCAGTTTTGTTTTCTTGATCCGAGAGGGATGTTTATTTCCAAACGGTGATGTCAGTCAATGGCACGATTGCTGCAGTTTATAAGCTATTCAGCTTAAAGGGGTTGTCTCGCTACAATGATTGGGTTTTAATTAAAAGATCTTTAAAAAACAAGCAGCTTTGCAATATATGTTCATTACAAAGGTCCTACTGATTTTGAGTTAGCCCTGTTAGTAGGAGTGCATCAGCTTCAAATTTCTATAGCAGCTGACCTGTTGATCCTTATCTTACTGGCTGTCAGGTCTGTATGACTTATCACCTTTGAAGACAGGTCTGAGCAGAGAGCCCCTCCCGCAAAGAATGCTTCTGTAGTGGAGGAAGGGGGAGGGAGGACTCTGGCTTCTGTGTCCATTGCTGCCCTGGATTAACCCTGTGTGTGCCTGCTTCCCCTGCCTCTACAAAAGATAGATGTGACAGCAGTGACCCTGTGTTTTTACTATAATCATGATGTGTCTGTGGAACTGTCACTATACTAATACTATACAGATCAGAGCATGTGAATACTTCATGCTCATGCTGTACTATGACCATAGTAACACTTCCCAGCTGCCCTGTGTCTGTTCTGACAGGGTTTGTTGTTGCTGGAGATGGAGGGCTTGTAAGCTAAGCAGGGGATATAGGAACACATGCATCCCTCTGCTATAAGCATAAAACAGCAGCTTCGAAGACCTCTCTACACTCATAGATCAGCCCTCTCCTGCAACAGAAACCCAGGCAGGCACACACAGGGTTAATCTGGCAGCAAGCCCCCCCCCCCTGTTGCTGTAAAGAAGTTAAGGAGCTGCCTGTGTGCTGAGGGTAGGGGGAAGAGGAGCAGAAGGACGACCAAGAAGCACGCCCCTCAATTCCAACTATGCACTCACTGACCGGCTGAAAGCTAGTAATGAGACAACTCTTTTAAGAGCGGCGGAGAGTTAGGATGGCGCAGCGCTAGATACAAGTTGAGAGGAGAGGTGAGCATAAGTTTTTTTTTAAGTTTTAAAAAAAGCAGCAGTATAATTGTCAGGGCTAGGCTGTGCTCAGGCTGCAGGGATCTACAGGCTTCAGCAGCTATCAGCGACCCCACACTGATACACTTTCTGCTGACAGCTCTGTGAGTGACAGATGCCAGCCACATCCCTGACAGGGGCGTGTGCAGCACCAGCCAATGGGAGGACTTGGAGGCCCGCTCCAATCAGCACAGGGCGGTATCCAGGAATCCCATTTAAACTCCCTGAAAGGCTGAGGTGCAGCTCCTGTGATATTCCTGCTACCTTGTTACTTGTTATTGTGTTTGCCTTATCCTTATACCTGACCCTTGGCTTGTTCTCCTGAACAACAGGCTTGTCTTCTGATTTTGTACCCTCTGCTTCCACGTTTGGCTTTGACTCGACTTGTTTACGTTTATCCCTCTGGTTCTGCTTTGTGGCTTTGGCGTTCCCGTTTGTATTTACCCGACTGTCTTCACTATTCTACTTCCTGACGGCCCAGCACTTAGGCAGAGCAGGTCTGTCCGCCCAGTTTGCCGTCTGCCCACCTCGACAGCACTCAACAGCCAGGGACAGTGGGGCTGGGTTCCAGTCAGGGCTCACGTACCTCCCTTAGACGTGACATATCACAGCCCCAAACCGTTACTGCTCACCTTCATTATGGACCCCTATGACAGCTCTGGTAGAGCAGATCAGGCTAACCCCAGCCTAGTCCAGGATCTGCGCTGAGTTAGAACAACAGGAGGGCTACCCCAAGTCAGAGGTCCCTGCTCTACCTTCCCCTCCTGTGGAACCCCTTAATCCATTGCCTGACAGTTCGCACAAAAGGTACAGGAGGCCTTGTGGCATTTAGCGAGGGATGTCGCCTGTATTTTAGGCTCTGCCCACTTACCTCGGGGCATGAGCAACAACGGGTGGGAATTGTTATGTCCCTACTTCAGGGTCCCTCCATAGTGGCATTTTCGTTACCGCCCTGACTCGCTGAAAACTGTCTTCTGGGACAGGTTCTTGCCGCTTTAGGGTACTTTTTTAATGACCTAATAGGGAAGCCGTCGTCAGAGGCTCAGCTGACCACCTTGAGGCAGGGTAAAGAAGACTGTGGATGAGTAATGCTCCGCATTTCAGGCGCTGGTGTGTTCCGTCTGGGTTGAACAACCCAGCTCTTAGATGTCAATTTAGATTAGGGGTAGCTGACCATGTGAAGGACTTATTGGTGTCTTACCCTACCCCTGGTACTTTAGTATGAGGCTATGGCACCAAGCCGTCGTCAGACAGATGTTTTAGGGAGAACGGCAAGGAAAAGGTTCCCCCTCCGGTGGTCCCCACCATGGTCACCTCCCTAAACCCGTTGTTTCCGATTTAAACACAGAGGACCCATGCAAGTGGGGGCTTTTTCTGTCACTGCGGCTAAACGACCCGTAGGACCTACTCGTCACTACATCCAGGGGTTCTACCGTGGCGAAGTATGGCATGGCATTCGGTAATCCTCCAAACTGAAGACCCATGTCTGAAAAACTCCAACGCCTAGGGGTCAGACAGGAAGGATCGCCTAGGCGAGCAGGTATTTCCTATTGTATCTAAAAAATTGCTGCTCCAGTTAAGATTTCATATTTGTTGCGTTCTGGTTCTGGAGTTGCGTTTGTGGATTTCTGGATCTGCTTCTAATTTTGTTGATGCGTCTTTTCGCCAAACGTCTAGGCCTACCTTGAGAACCGCTATCAACTCGCTGCGGGTTGTGCTGATTACTCCACTCACTAGCTCGGGGCACAATCCATATTTGTACCCCTGAGCTGGAGATGGCGGTCGGATCCATACATATTTGAAAAGGGTGTATTCTATTCATCATGGAGGGGCCGCCCGCTGATGTGGTGTTGGGGCTGCCCTGGCTTCAGAAGACATAACCCAGTGTTTGAACTGGAATTCGGAAATTAGTCAGGTGGGGACAAACGGTGTGTTGACAATGGCTCCTTACCATGCGAGCAATACTGATGGAAGAGCCTATGCGCTATCTGGAAGCGGCTGTGCCAGCGTTGAGGCCTATGCGGCTCTTGTGAATCCGACGCTCGGGCTAAGTTTCCCAGAATCTCCGTCCTCCTGGTGAACTAATGCCGCTCCACCTGTACCTGAACTCCAATATGTGGTTCAAGGAGGTGTTTAACCCCGGTGGCTTATCAGTTTGAAATTACTCTCTTCTCGTCCGTATACATAATGTGTCCTGTCGTGCACTTCGTAAGAGTATATTCAGCCTGTGACTCCCCCCTCCTAGACCGCCTACTCCAGTTTGCATTAGAGGGGAGTTAGAAAATGAAGTCGACCGTAATTTAGATTCGCGTAAGGCCCAAAGGTCACTGCACGTACCTGGTCCTTTGAAGGGTTTAATGGTCCGAGAAGAGATCATGGGTCCCCGGCGGAAATCCATCCATGCAAATCGCCTGTTAGGGAATTCCAATGAGGCTCACCCGACAAACCCATACCAATGAAGGTCCAGTGGCCCCTCCTAAAAGGGGGGGTACTGTCAGGGCTAAGGCTGTGCTCATGCTGCAGGATCTACAGGCTGCAGAAGCTGATCCAGGCGACCCTACCCTGATACACTTGCTGCTGGCAGCTCTGTGAGTGACAGACGCCCAGCCACTCCCTGACAAGGGGAAGTGTTGCACCAGCCAATGGGAGGACTCGGAGGCCGCTCCAATCAGCTATAGGGGGCGGTATCCAGAATCCCATTTAAACCCCTGAAGGGCTGAGTGCAGGCGCCTGTGATATTCCTGGCTACCTTGTTAATTGTTGTATTGTGTTTGCTTATCTGTATAACCTACCTCGGCTTGTTTTCCGTCCTGACGCCAGCTTGTCTCTGATTTTGTACCTCACTCACGTTTTTGGCTTTTGACCTCGGCTTGTTTAAGTTTATCCCTCTGGTTCTGATTTGTGGCTTGGCATTCCCGTTTTGGTATTTACCCGGACTGTCTCACTATTCTACTTCCTGACGGCCCCAGAACTTAGGCAGAGCAGGGACTGTCGCCCAGTTGCCGTCGCCGTCTAGGCAGCACGTCAAGCAGCCAGGGACAGTGGGCTGGGTTCCAGTCAGGGCTCACTGTACCTCCCTTGACGTGACAATAATAATTTTAAATTATTATTAAAAAAATTAACTACCCAACCCCTTTAATAGCTTATCCAGCAAGTCTTAAGAAGAAAAATATCTAAAGAACTGCATTCCCTTAAAAGTTTTGCTCTTATTATTAGCAGAAAAGGTGATAAATGTTTGATTGACAGGAATTTGAATAGAGCAGAAGATGTATTGCCTTACAGTTTAAACTTCTCAACAGGATCATGCAGAGAGGAGCAGCCGGAGACTTATGGCTACCATTCTAGTGATAAGTTTGGGTCTCAGATCAAGGACTCAGCATTCCCAATTATCAGAAGCATTTGACTGCAGTTTTTGCTGCTCAAAGTGGCAAAGCCAGGAATTAGTTTTTGAATAACATTTTCTTTCAATAAACTTATCATTTAAAAGTGTCTCTCTAACTTAGTTGTCTTTGTCTTATAGTTAAAGGGGTTGTATCTAGAGATGGGCGAATTGATTCTAACGAAGTGGAATTCGTTTAGAATTTCAGGAAAACTTCGGTTCTGAACGAAGTCGAAGTTTGGGGGACTTCGGGTGAACGAAGTGGCTTTTGATTGATAAAATGTCTGCGAGCACATGGGCCTTACATGGGGCAAAGCACTCTGGGCCCTCTAGGGAGGAAAAGGGCATAGTCTGCATGACATGTGCAGAGATGAAGCCAATCAGAGAGACCGGCGGGAATTTCTGTGACGACACCGCACTAATATAAGTTCCGGGCGCGACGCTGGACCTTCATTACCGCTCTCACTTACTGATCAGGGAAGGTGCTGCCGCGCTGAATTGTTACTGAAGAACTGATTTTTATACAGCGATGTTTTGGGGTGTTTCAGCTTGTCTCAGGAGACAGCTTCTCTTACGTTCTATTCTGATTTTTTTGGGTATTGGATCTGAAATCCTGTGTGCTCCAGTTTCTGCAGCTGCATATACATTTAAATCCTATCTGCTCACAGCACATTAAATATCAGGGGGATCTAAGCCACTTCCTGTTGCATTCATTTAAAGATAGAAGCATTTTACAATACAAAACTACTCTTTTTTGGCTGCTCAATTCTTTGGCGCAATTTATATCCAGGGGTTAATTAAGCGGGTTGTTATTCAGCTGTGTGATCCCAAGAAACCGTCATTTTCATCAACGCCAAAATATATACATTTTTTCCTGTAGCATAATTCACAAGCAAAGGTTAATACAATTTTAACTCTTTTTGTGTATCGTAAATACACGCCATTTGTAACACGCTACAAACTTACTAGTTTGGTGGTGCTCAATTGTTTGGCGCAATTTACATCCACATCCAGGGGTTAATTAAGCGTTGTTTTTTCAGCTGTGGTGATCCCAAGAAACCGTCATTTTCAACGCCAAAAAATAGTACATTTTTCCTGTAGCATAATTTCACAGCGAAGGTTAATTACAATTTTATCTCTTGTGTGTACGTAAAAAACACGCCATTGTAACACGCTACACAAGCTACTATTTTGTGGTGGCTCAATTGTTTGGCGCAATTTACATTCCCGGGGTTAATTTAAGTGTTGTTTTTTCAGCTGTGGTGATCCCAAGAAAACCGTCATTTTCAACGCCAATAATATGACTTTTTTCCTGTAGCATAATTCACAAGCAAAGTTAATTAAAATTTTTTATCTCTTATTGTTGGGGTAAAAACACCGCTTGAAACCCACGCTACAAAGCTAAAATTGGGGTGGCTCTTTTTTGGGCGCAATTTTACACCAGGGGGTTAATTAACCGTTGTTTTTTCAGCTGGGTGACCCCAAGAAACCGTCATTTTCAACCCCAAAAATTTTTTCCTGTACATAATTCACAAGCAAAGGTTAATTACAATTTTATCTCTAGTGTGGCGTAAAAAACACCGCATTGTAACACGCACAAAACTACTATTTGGGGTGGCTAAAAGTTGGCACAATTTACATCCAGGTTAATTAACCGTTTTTTTCAGCTGTGGTGACCCAAAAACCGTCATTTTCAACCCCAAAAATATATACATTTTTCCTGTACATAATTCAAAACAAAGTTAAACAATTTTATCTCCTATTGTGTCAAAAAAAACCCAGCATTTAACACGCTACAAAGCTATAGTTTTTGGGGCTCAATTTTTGGCACAATTTACATCCAGGGGGTTAATTAACCGTTTTTTCTACAGTTGTACTCAGTAAAAAAACTTTGTTTTTCACCGCCAGGGAAGAAATTCTTACATAACATATCCGAAGGTTAATTAACCTTTTTTTGGTTTTATTTTCGTAAAAACACAATTTTTTAAACACACATCAAGTAAATTTTTCCTCCCTTTTTGGGAGCGCAATTTATATCCAAGGGTTACCAACTTGTTACTGGGGTTTATTTTGGGGTCAAATACAGGGGGTGTATTTATCATATACAGATACTTCATCAAACAGTGTCCCGTACTTTTAGAACAAACATTTTTCAGACAGAAGGTGGCAGGGTCTTCACCTGCGAGTGGCAAGGCACAAACATTCCCGGGCCCCGGGCCAGCACACAAGAGACCGCAGCGGGGCACTCGGTGAGGCCACAACGCCCGGTCCTACGGCCGGTACTCCCCAGAACCCAAGGGTTCTTGATTGGTTTTTTCTAGGTCATCCATTCCCCCAATACATCTGACAACCCCACCAAGATCGGTGGGGAAGCAACACAACCCTTAGTTTGGGGATGGCCCGGGAGCGGGGCAGCGGCCCACCGCCCCCAACCCCCTCTGTCCCATCCGGTTTCCCCCTTAGCCAAGATCTACTATATGGTCTGGGCTCACGCCCCAAAATAGCGAGGATGAACAATTTGAGGAGGGGACAGCAGCTACTTTGGGGAGCGAAGAAAGGGCCAAAATCCCCTGCTTCTTGCAGTAGGCGGAAAAGTATAAAAGTTAGAGGGGCCCAGGGGATTTAAAGTTTGTGAGGGGCATATCGGAAAAACCAAGACCTTTTGATGGGAAAGCAGGACGAGGGAAACAAAAATAGAAAAATGATTTAGCCGACCGCCTTGGGGACCGGGTGAGGAAGGGCTTCACCCATCGTCAGGAGAAAGGGCGTCACCCTTGGCGCTCGGGCCACGGCGAAACCCACAAGGGGGTTCTTGGGGCCCCGGAAAGTCAGCAGGATAGCAGAAAGGGGTGGGGGTTTTGGGGACCAAGCGGCCACAGGGAAAAAAAATCCGTTTCGCATTTCCTTATTTGTCATTCGCCAGACTGGGGAATAAAAACCCGTAAATTCCACGCTTAAATTTCCCCTGGAACAGTTCTGAAAAATCTGTCTGGGGAAAGGGGACGGAGACGGGGCCCCTACATCTCGCGGCCCAATAAAGCCCCCGGTGGGGACTAAAAAGGAGGGGGAAAAGGAGGAGGACTTTGGAGCGAAGCATTGTCGGGAAAAAAGAGGGGTTTTTTCAAACCCATTGACAAGAAGGAGGAGCAAAAAGCACAGGAGGAGGTAAAAGGAGATGGGGAAAAGACAGGCAGATGACCCCCAAGCCCCCGTGGCAGTATACATTGGAAAAGGAGGCAGGGAGCCCCCCCGGAAATCACTTGTCCCAAGGGCCCCCGCACATGCTGATTCCCTGGCTAGTGACAGCCGAAAAAGCCCGCATCCGACAGAGGGATGATTTCCGGGCCCCCCAACCCAAAGGGAAACCCTCGCTACCGGCCCAAAAAATGGGACCCTTTTTCCCCCAGCTATTGAGAGGGAGGACAAACTCAAATACTTTTGGAAAAATCCTCCGTATCATTGGCCGCTGCCCATGTGGGGGCATGTCCCTCCACTGACGGGTAAAGGGGGGGTTTCCCTTCAGCGCCACGTACTACTCCCCCAGGGCCCTGGGGGGAAAAGGTGGGGGGGGGTGGGGAGCAGTCCCCAGCTCCATCACAAAACCCTAAGCCCTGGAGTCACTGATGGGGCACCCTTCCTTACCCGCCTATGAGGGGGGCAGTCCCCCCACAGCACAGCAGGCCCTTTGGAGCAGACCCTAAAACCAAACAGGTGGTGGCCTACTTGGAAAGCACCTCCCCACCCCCAGTTGGGAAATCCGCTGGACAAACGGGCAGCCAAACTGAATTTGTGGCCGCAACTTCCGAGTTTGCAGTGGAGAAGCTGTCCTGCCCCGGGGGAGTAGTGGGCATCAAACGGGGGTTCAGTGCGGCGGGGGCCATAGTTTTTTCCCCCAAAGAAAACGCTTGTCCAAGGGGAAAAGTGGAACGACTGAAAAATTTGTCCCCCATGAATCAGGCGTGGGTCGGGCCCGGGGTTTCCCCACAAACCCAAAGCTTTAAAGGGGTCAAACTACATCACCATGGGCGCCCCACCCCAAAATGTTAGAAATTAATTTTTGGGGTTTAAACTACCTGCCCCCGCCACTATTCGATGGGCCACCCCCCTGAAAGCCACACACTGCTGGCAGTTTTTTCCATCTGCCACCCAAACCCTCTTTTCCAAGGAAATGGTTTTTGGGCCCCCCACCTCCACACTCTGTCCCCTTTTTTCCACTGCTGAACCCTCATTTCTTGCCCGCTTTGCGCTGCCCCTGACCTCCACACTGTGTCATTGTGCCACTCTCTGACCTCATGCTGTTTGCTCCGGCCCCCGTCCCTCTACTCCCCTGTCATTCTTCCCCCTTCTGGGGGCCTATTCCTGTTTTTGCCACCTCCAGAATGTCATTGGGGCCCCTGTCTGAAACCCCATGCTGCTGCTTTTGGCTGTGCGTGGGCCTCCACACTGTGTCAAATTTTCCCCCCACTGTGGCCTATTTTCCGTTTTTCCCACCTCCAAATTCCATTGTGCCACTGTCTGACCTCATGCTGCTGCTCGTGGCCTTTCTTGCCGTGACCTTTCACACTCTTCATTGTGCCACTTGCTGACCTCATGCTGCTGCTGTGGCTGCTGCCGTGGGCCTACACACTGGGGTCATTTTTTGCCACTGTCTTAACCCCCATGCTGCTGCAGGTGGGTGCTGCCGTGACCTACACACTGTCATTGTTCCACTGCTGAACCCCATGCTGCTGTGGCTGCTGCCCCTGACCTACACACTGTGTCCCTTGTTTCCACTGTCTGACCTCATGCCCGCTGCTGGGCGCTGCCCGTACCTACACACTGTGTCATTTTTGCCACCGTCCCGACCTCATGCTGCTGCCCGGGCTGCTGACTTTTAAACCCACACACTGTTTATTGTGCCAAATGTCGACCTCATGCTTTCTGCTGTTGGGTGCTGCCCCTGACCTTCACACTTGTCATTGTTTCCACTGGGCTGACCTATGGGTGCGCTGTGGGCTGCTGCCGTTACCCTTTCACACTGTGTCCATTGCCCACTCGTGGGCCCACCCTGTTTTTTTTCCACCTCCAGAGTGCCTTGGGGCCACGTCTGACCTCATGGGTGCTGCGGGGGCTGCCCGCCCCTGACCTACACACTGTGGTCATTGTTTCCA
This sequence comes from Phyllomedusa bahiana, assembly GCA_025379985.1. Taxonomy (NCBI): domain Eukaryota; kingdom Metazoa; phylum Chordata; class Amphibia; order Anura; family Hylidae; genus Phyllomedusa; species Phyllomedusa bahiana. Next base: position 13,550 of record JAODAL010042939.1, on the reverse strand, counting down.
CTGTCTGACCTCAAGGGTGTTTCTGTGGGTGCTGCCGTGACCTACCCCACTGGGGTCATTGTGCCACTTTCTGACCTCATGCTGTGCGGGGCTGCTGCCGGGGACCCAAAAAAAACTGTGCCCTTGTGCCACTTTTGTGGGCCCCCAAGCTGCGCTGTGGCCCGCTGCAAGACCTACACACTTGTCATTGGCCAAATGTCTTACCTCATCGCTGCTGGGCCCGCTGCCCTGACCTACACATGTTGGGCCCTTGTGCCACTGTCTTTACCTCATTCTGCTGCTTGGCTGCTGGGGGTGACCTACACACTGTGTCCCTTGTCCCCTGTCGACCTCATGCGGGTGCGGGGGGCGCTGCCCCTACCTCCACACTGTGTCATTGTCCCCACTCTGGGCCTATTCCTTTTTTTGCCACCCCCCAGAATGTCATTGTGCCCCCTTTTCTGACCTCATGCTGCTGCTGGGCGCTGCCGTGACCTTTTCACACTGTTTTCAATTTTTCCCACACGTGGGCCCATTTCCCGTTTTTTTCCCACCTCCAGAAAAGTCATTGTGCCAAATGTCTGACCCCATGCTGCTGCTTGCTGCTGCCGTGAAACCCAAAACACTCTGGGCCCTTGGGGCCACTGTCTACCTCAGGGCTGCGGGGTTTTTGGGGTGCTGCCGTGACCTACACCTGTTCATTGTGCCACGTCTGACCCCAAAGCTGCTGCAGTGGCTGCTGCCCGTGACCTACAAAACTTTTCCCTTTTTTGCCACTGTCTGACCTCATTTCGCTGTGGCTGCTGCCGTGACCAACACACCCGTGGGCATTGTGCCACCCGTTCCCGACCTCAAGCGCTGCTGTGGCTGCGCCTGACCCACACACTGTGTCATTTGTGCCACTGTCTGACCTCATGCTGCGCTTGGCCCGCTTACGGACCTACACACTGTCATTGTGGCCCCTGTCTGACCTCATGCTGCTGCTGTGGCTGCTGCCGTGGGCCCTACACACTGTGTCATTGTGCCACTGTCCCGGGCCTCATGGGTGCTGCTGTGGCGCTGCCGTGAACCTAACAACCCGTGTCATTGTCCCACTCTGTGGCCTTCTCCTGTTTTTTTTCCAAATCCAATTTCCATTGTGCCACTGTCTGACCTCTTTCTGCCCGCTGTGGCTGCTGCCGTGGCCCCCCAAAACTGTGTCATTGTTTCCACTGTCCCGGGCCCATCTGTTTTCTGTGGCTTTCTGCCGGGACCTACAAAACGTTTCATTTTGCCACTGTCTGAACCCCCCATTCTGCGCTGTGGCGCTGCCGGGACCTACCACTGTGTCATTTTTTGCCACTGTGTGACCTCAAGCGCTGCTTTTGGGGTGCTGTCATGACCTAAAACACTGTGTCATTGTGCCATGTCTGACCCCCATGCGCTGCCTTTTGGCTTCTCCCGTGGGCCTACAAAACGTGTCCTTTTTGCCCCCTTTCTACCTCATGCTTTCTGCTGGGCCTGCTGCCCCGGGCCTACACACTGTGGCAAATTGGGGCCACTGTTTTACCCCCATGCTGCGCTGTGGCTGCTGGGCCCTACCCCCCCACCCCGTGTCTTTTTCCCACTCCCGTGGCCCATTCCTGTTTTTTTTTCCACCCCTCCAGAATGTCATTGTGCCACGTCTGACCTCATTTCTGCTGGGTGTGGCTGCTGCCGTGGGCCCACACACTCTGTCATTGTCCACTGTCTGACCTCATGCTGCTGCTGTGGCTGCTGCCGGACCTACACACTTTTTTCAATTTTGCCACAGTCCGGGCCCAAAAGCTGCCGCTGTTGGGTGCTGCCTGACCTACAAAACTGTGTCAAATTTTCCACTGTCTGAAACCCCATGCTGCTTTCTGTGGCTGCTGCCGTGAAACCAAAACACTGTGTCATTGGGGCCACTGTCCCGACCTTTCCCCTGCTGCTGCTGTGACTGCCCGCCCCTGACCCACACACTGTTTTCAATTTTTTCCACTGTCGACCTCATGCTGCTGCGTTGGGTGCTGCCGTGGGAACCCCCCCCCACACTGTGTCATTGTGCCCCCTGTTTTGACCTCATGCTGCTGCTGTTGGGGTGCTGCCGTGACCTACACACTGTGTCCCGTTCCACTGTCTACCTCATGCTGCTGCTTTTGGCTGCTGCCGTGACCTACAACTGTCATTGTGCCCCCTTTTTCTGAAACCCCATTCCCGCTGCTGTGGCTGCCCGCCGGACCTACACCCTGTTCATTGTTTCACTGTCTTTTACCTCATTTGCTGCTTTTGGCTGCTGGCCCCCTGAAATACACACTGTGGGCATTGTGCCACCGGGCCGGAAACCCCATGCTGCTGCTGTGGCTGGGTTTTTGTGACCTACACACGTGTCATTGTGCCAAAGTCTGGGCCTCATGCTGCGCTTTTTGCTGCTGCCGTGACCCAAAACACTGGGGTCCCTTGTGCCCCTGTCCCGACCTCATGCTGCTTCTTTGGCGCTGCCCTGACCTTCACACTGTGCATTGTGCCCCCGTCCCCGACCCCATGCTGCTGCTGTGGCTGCTGCCCGGACCTACACACTGTCATTTTTTCCACTGTCTGACCTCATGCTGCTTTTTTGGGTGCTGCCCCTACCTACACACTGTGTCCTTGTGCCACTGTTTTGACCTAATGCTGCTGCAGTGGGTGCTGCCGGGACCTCCACACTTGTTTATTGTCCCACTCTGTGGCCTAAATTCCTTTTTTTCCACCTCCAAAGTCATTGTGCCCCCTGTCCCGGAAACCCCATGCCCGCTGCGTTGGCCCGCTGCCTGACCTACACACTCGTTTATTGGCCCCCTTTTGAAACCCCAAAGGGTGCCCGCTGTGGTGCTTTCCCCTGGGCCACACCTGTGTCATTTTTCCCACTCTGTCCTACTCTTTTTTTTCACCTCCAAATTTATTGTGCCACTGTCTGACCCCCATGCGCTGCGTGGCTGCTGCCGTGACCTACACACTGTTGGGCATTGTGCCCCCTGCTGACCTCATCTGCTGCCCTGGCTGCTACCGGGGACCCACACACTGTCATTGTGCCACTGTCTGACCTCATGCTGCTGTTTTGGCTGCTGCCCTGACCCACACACTGTGTCATTGTGCCAAATTCTGACCTCATGCTGGCCTGGGTTTTTGCCGTGACCTACACACGTGTTTATTGTGGGCCCCTGTCTGAAACCTTTATGTTGCTGCTGTGGCTGCTGGCCCGTGACCTCCACACTGTGTCATTGTCCCACTCTGTGGCCATTTCCTGTTTTTTGCCACCCCCAAATGTCATTGTGCCACCCGGTCTGAAAAACCCCATGCTGCTGCTTTGGCTGCTGCCTGACCAAAAACACTCGGGCATTGTGCCACTGTCTGACCCCCATGCTGCTGCTGTGGCTTTCTGCCGTGACCCCACAAGTTTTCATTGTTCCCCCCTCTGTGGGCCAAATCCGTTTTTTGCCCCCCCTCCAGAGTGCCATTGTTTCCCCCTGTCTGAAACCCCATGCTGCTGCTTGGCTGCTGCCCCTTACCCACACAAAAGTGTCATTGTGGCCCCCTGTCCCGACCCTCATGCCCGCTGCTGTTGGGGTGCTTCCCTGACCTACACACTGTTTTCAATTTTGCCCCTGTCCGACCTCATGCGCTGCGTGGGTGCGGCCCCTGACCCCACACACTGGTCATTGTGCCCCCTTCTTACCTCAAAGCGCTGCCCGTGGCTGCTGCCGTGACCCCACAAAATGTCATTGTGCCCCTGTCCCGACCCCATGCTGCTGTTGTGGCTGCTGCCGTGACCTAAAACTGTTGTCATTTTTGGCACCTGTGGCCTTTTCCTGTTTTTTTTCCAAACCCCCAGAATGTCCTTGTGCCCCTGCTGACCTCATTCTGCTGCCCGGGCTGCTGCCGTGAACCTTTACAAATCGTCATTTTGCCATTTTTTTTTTCCCGACCTCATGCTGCTGCGTGGCTGGGTGCCGTGACCTACACACTGTGTCATTGTCCCACTCTGTGGCCTACCCCCTGTTTTTTGCCAAACCCCCAGAAAAGTCATTGTGCCACTGTCTGACCTCATGCTGCTGCTGTGGCTGCTGCCGTGACCTACACACTGTGTCATTTTTGCCACTTTTTTTCCGACCTCATGCCCCCCTACTTTGGCTGCTGCCATACCTACACACTGGGGTCTTTTTTCCCCCTGCTGACCTCATGCTGCTGCTTTGGGTGTTTTCCGGACCTACACACTGTGTCTTTTTGCCACGTCTGACCTCTTGCCTGCGCTGTGGCTGCTGCCTTAAACCCACACACTGTGTCATTTTGCCACTGTCCCGACCTCATGCGCTGCGTGGGTGCTTCCCCTGACCTAGACCCCTGTGTCATTGTGCCACTCTGTGGCCTATTTTTCCCGGTTTTTTTTTCCACCCTCCAGAATGTTTATTTTTTTCCACTCTCTGACCCATCCCGCTGTGGCTGCTGGCCCTCACCTCCACACTCTGTCACGATGTTTCCAAACCTTTAGCCCCCAGCTTTTTTTTTTTCCAGCTGTCCCCTTTGCATGACTTTATCAGGGGTTTTCATTCCCCCCCTTTAGTTTTTTGGTCATTTTTGCCCCCCTTAAATTCCCAGGGAATTTTATAGGGGAAGCGTTCCTTAAAAAGCGGCGGCAGTCATGTGCGTTTTTTACTAAAACACAACTTTTTAAAGAAGACCAAACCCCAAACTTTCCCCCTTTCCTCTTTCAAAAATTTTAAACAAAGGCAAACTTCTAAAAGCATCCTGCAGGCTCTGTGCACCGGAAATTTGCTGTTTTTTAAAGTTTAAATTTGTGCCGAAAGTAAATTTGGAAAGAAGTTTATTTTTTGCCGAAAATCGGCCCCCAAAAAAAGAACGAAACGAATTTTTGGGGAAAATTTGCCCATCTCTATTGTAAACTTACATGAAAAGTTCTTCAAATAAGGGGGCAGTGGGGAAAAAAAACAATTTTTTTAAATTTGGGTGCATTTGCAAACCCTCTTGTTTTCACTGCTCCCTTATCTTTGTTTTCCCGTAAAAAACTGTTCCCCCCTGCCTTCGGAAAACCTCCCCCCTCCATTTTTATTTTGGGTGACGGCTCTACTAATTTTATCCTGTCCCCCCCCGGGCCCAAATTTATGGAGCGTGCATTCCTGCCTCTCTCACCAGAATAAGGGGCCCAACCCAAATTTTACTCTGCACACCAACGTCCTCATTGGGCAAATGCCCCCTGCTTCTACAATCAGAAATCAGCAGAATTGTGCCTCGGTGCCTAAGATTTGTGCTGCTCTGGATGAGTTCATAGAAGACTGGATTCAACTGTTACAAACCTCCAGCTGTGAGAGGAGAAGAGATCAGTGCTCTGAGTTCATAGAAGACTGTCTAGACCGAATGCAGGGTGTGCTATGTAAACAGCTCTTACAAAATAAGACTGCATAGGGAGAGGAACGACCCAGTGACATGTGGAATCAGACAGAGAGAGGGGGAAGAGTGCACAATGACACGGGAGCGAGCATGAACAGTGAAGTGGGGGATGATGTGATCCCCCTTCAGTTAAGAAAACCCCAGCTGGGAGGGGAAGAAACGCCCCTGGATTTGGGGAACTGAGAAAATCAAGCTACAAGAAAACAGCTGAACTGTTGAAGCAATACATCCCCTTTAATTTTTTTTACTAAATAGTAATAGTACTAATAGCACATTATAAACTGTGTGTTGAAGTATATTGCTCATTTTAAAGGAGTGTCTTGTGCATGTCATTTTGGTTTTAATAATTGAATGTAATCCTGTAGAAAAAATGTTCTGTTTTTTGTTTTTTTTTGGTCTGGGGGCAGGAAGAAGTCATAATATTAAAAAGGGGAGCATAATGTACATACATAATTCCTTCCTGTATTCTCTGTATAATCAGTACAGCAAGGTTTTTTTGGGCAGTCTTCAGTAAGTTAGTGATTGCTGGGATGCATGCAAAGTCTTTTCTATGTGTTTAGCATTGCTACCCCATCTAATATACTGTAAGCACTCAGCAATTCAAGCGACCCTTAACTTTTCCACCTTCATATGATAAGATGGCTGTGCTCTTTTGTCCCAGTCTATACAGCAAAGCTGACAAGTGAAAGTGTCAGTAACAACAGTGAAAAAAACAGCAGCAAAAGTATAAATTGTTTATAAAATAAAGTATTGTTTATATTATTATTAAATAATCTGGTTTTCTGGTTATGCACTACCTCTAATATTTAAACTAAAATACTTTATGGCTTTCTTTTAGAAGGTAAAATTAAGGCTCTATGGTTCAGCTGTAGAAGACGACAAAACGATAATCTGCCAGAATGAAGCTGACCAAATTAGAAATGCTGTGTAAGTAAAAATTTGAATACATTTTGTTATCTTTCCACATCAAATCTAAAGTTAAGATATAAAAATTTGGTAGTTTGGTATCACATGACATCAAGGACTTTGTGCACAAAGAATAAATATACATGTTAGGGCTTGTACCCACGGCATAGGTTTTCAGTTGTTTTTTCAGACGGTTTTCGATGTCACAATCCGGCGGTGACAGCACGTGCTGAGGCGCCGATCGCTGGTAACCGGGTGTGGATCCACTCTGATCACCGCAGGTGAGATGGTAGATGGGGATCCACGCCAGGGAGCGGAGTCTAAGGGGCCCCCGGTCTTCACCGGAGCCCGCCGTAAAGCCGGATGGACTTTGCTGTGGGGAACCCCCAGGTCGCTACCCCTGACGTGGCTATATGCGGTGACAGCTGAGGTGCAGGACAGGAACACCAGGCACTGGGAGCGGTGGTAGACAGGTACAGCTGGAAAAGGTATGCAACAGCAGGATTACAGCAGGATACTGAACAGGTAGAACGGCAGGAATACAGCAGGTACTGGGCAGGTGCAACGGCAGGAATACAGCAGGTACCAGACAGGTGCAATGTCAGGATACAGCAGGTATTGGACAAGTGCAGCGTCAGGATACAGCAGGTACTGGACAGGTGCAACGGCAGGATACAGCAGGTACTGGACAGGTACTGGGACAACAGAAGACTACAGACAGGTGGTCAGGAGCTCTGATGGACTGCAGGAACTGAACCAGGCATCTCAGGGGTTAAATCCAGAATAGCAGACCTGAAAAGCTGGCAGGAACTCAGATGGACAAACACTCAGCATGAGACACAACAATGGACTGATCCTGGACAAAAGACAGGAAGTTCCTCTTATAGCCAGTGGTCACAGGTCAAGAGGAAGGCAATAGAGGCACAGACCCAATAAGGGGAAGGAAGCTGCCATGCGTGCGCCCTAGGAGGCGCAGTCCACTTACAGGACCCCAGGAAGCAGGAGCAACAGCTCAGGCAAGTATACAGCAGAGAACACAGGATGCTGGGACCCCTGCATAGGGAGCCCCAGCAAAGACTTGGCAGGCACGGACACGGCGTCGGTTTAAGGCAGGGACTGCGGCGTGAATGGTGACATTCGGATTTGAAAACCATCTGTAAACCGATGTCAACCTTTTACATTGAGTTAAATAGAAAATCTGTGCAGCAGTCCACACTGCATGGATGAATCCGCAAACTGCGGACAAAAGCCGTCCCCCTGCATGACAAAAAAAGACCAAATACCAATCGGGATTTCCGTGTAAACGCACACTTAAAGTGTCCCTGACTAGATGGATATGAAGAGTGCTGTAGTACAGCAAGCTTTTTAAACATTACATACAACTTTTTGCCATTTATATGAGAATTATATTAAAAACTTATGACTTTTAATTATGTTATAAACTTATGGGCCTTATAAGGCCATGAAAAGAAATTACATCCAGATTTAATGGAGTCACAAGGTGTTCTGTGTGATCATTTTCAGGACTAAGGTCATAACAGACTTTCCTTTTCAAGAAGTTGTATAATTTATTACACACTAAGAGAGAAAAACAATAAAGACATAGCCGCAGATCCACATCTAATACATTGATCTTATGCCGCTAAGCAAAGATTTATAAAGCTGAACATGAGGTTCTTAGTATACTTTTTGATCCACTGTATAAGCCCACTTACCACTCCACTCCAACCTCTTTTAAGTGGGTCCCTACACTAAATGGTGTAGCATCCCATGGCAACCACCACTGCAGCAACAATGTACAGGGATCCATTTAAAAGAAGTCGCCGTGAAGAACCTTATGTTCATTATTGTGAATTTTTGCTCAGCAGTGTATGTGGATGTACGTTTCTTTCTTAATGTTAATTAGTCTTATAGTTTATATCATGTATTACACCATATGACTTCGTAGAACCATAAACTGCTTTTTTCAGCCACCTCATTTAGCACTTTAGTAGCGCACTAGTAGATGCAACTCTATTAGGGTATCACACAGATGCCCTGATCTTTGAATCAGCCAACAAGCTTGACAAAGTCTTAAAAACTTAGTCACCCTCCCCTCTCAATATGAAGTTAGAGCGTTTTGTGTTACTTACAAATAGTTAGTTGTAAAAATGACACTTTCCAGAACAGGGAATACTGATTTCTTGCTCTGAAGCCTGCAAAATTGTGTATGCAAATCTTGAGTATAATACAGACTTTGAAGGTGTTATCTCACTATGCTGTTTCACAGAGCCACAGCCAGCTTCAGACTCACACTTCCTGGTCAGGCTCTGGGTGGTTATATAGCAGTGATGGGCCTATCAGCTCTGCTATTCCTGTTACAGCAAGATGAGTGCTAGAGATTTGTATCTGTAGTGCACAAGGCTACAGAGCTCTAAGGAATAAAATGTGTCATTAACTTAGGTTAACAAGCTTCTGTGGTAGAGATAAGACTCAGCAGGGAGTGACTCACCATGATGTGACAGTGGCAGCATGGAGCAGTCAGATAAGAGAAATAACAGGGATAGGTAGTAGTATTTTCATTATTCACCTGTGAAGTATTTTGTTGATAACATGCCTTAAAGTGAACCTGTTAGGTGGTTTATGCTACCCAATCTAACAGCAGGATGTAATAGAGGAAGAGAAGCTGAGCTCTGTGATATACAGGTTTAAATGATTTGGAGCAGGTTTTCAGAGCAAAAGTAGAGAAAATGTTGTTAAGACTCTTTAAAGAGAACCTGTCACATAGGTTATGCCCCCCTTGCTGAGGACAGAACAAGGTAGTGACAGACATGCTGTTTCCAGCGCTGTATCCCTTATTCTGTAAGATGCTGTAGTTTTAGAATATTTAATGCTCAAATCTGGCAGTTTTCAGCCAGAAAAGAGTCTAGCTTTTCATGTAAAGAGTCTGTTTAATTCATGCCCGCCCATCTGAGGTTAGCCTCGCCCACCTCATAACTGACTAACCTATTACTTTCAATAGGTAGAAACATGAGTATAACTATCAGGTGGGCGAGGCTATCCTTGGGCGGGCGGAGCTAACACCTGCTCATGAATAAGCTGGACTCTTTCTGGCTGCAAACTGCTATATTTCAGCATTAAATGCTCTGGAGCTGCTGCATCTTGCAGAGTAAGGGACACAGCACCAGGAACAGCAGGTCTGACACTAGTGTGTGCTGTTCTCAGCAAGGGGGGTATAACCTATGTGACAGGTTCTCTTTGAGTGCAAGTTCTCCTAACCTCGCCTACATACAGTGATTGACAGTTTTCTCTGTACAAACACTGATGCATGGAAAGCTGTCAATCACTTTATGTGGGCAAAATAAGGAATATTTTTACTTTCTGTTTCCATTTTTTCCTCTTCATTTACTCAGAAATACTGCTCCAAATCGTACCTTCTATCACATCCTGTTCTGAGATAGGGCACAATAAACCACCTGACAGGTTCACTTTAACGGGGGTGCAAGTACACCAGTACATGAAACTGTATTAGAATACTATACATACATACTTTCGCTGACATTTGAGCTACCAGTATGTTATGGTTGGGAAGGGATTCCCGACACATGACATACTGGTGCGTCTTGAACATCAGAAACAGACCCCACATGATCGACATAAAACCAACTGTATATTACAGCTGGATTCATGTGCTAATCATCACAACCGGAGATCACTATAGTCCTGGCTGGTTAGCCCCTTAGATGCCGCAGTCAATGTGGGGCTCCCTCTGTCTCCATCAGTACCCCACAACAGAAGTCTTTGTTAGGCTTCTGGGTTGTTTGTGACTTCATCATTCCTGGTGATGCCCAAGAGCACAGCTGGACGTGATGATTGACAGTTTATAATATAATACAGTAGAGAGATGTATTGCATTGTACTACACCAGTGATCTAATGAGCTAAGGGCAACCATATATGTATTAAAAAGTTTAAAAAAAAGTGTAAAAAGAAAAAACACATATAGTAAAACACACACACCATCCTTTGTCCAATAAAAATAATCTCCAAAAAATCAAAAAGTAAAAAAGTAAACATATTAGTTATCAGCGCACGCATAAAGTTATTTCCATTATTTACCCTGCACAATGGATGCTGTAAAAGAAAACAAAGGCAGAATTGCAATTTTCGTTCGCTAAATAAAAAGCGATAAAAATGTCATAAAAAACCTAAAGTGGTATAAATGAAAATATCAGTTCGTCCTGCAAAAAAAAAGCCCTTAGAATAGCTCTGTACACAGAAAAATAAAAAAGTTATGGCTACCAGAAGATAGTGATGCATAAATATTGTTTTATACAATAAAACTTTTTTTTTTTTTTACTAAGTGCTACAACATAAAAAATTGGGTATCGCTGTAATCAGATCACCCCCACAGAGCAACACAACATGTCATTTATACCGCACAGTAACCGCTGTAAAAATAAAAAACACTACTAGGATTGCTGTATTTTGTTCATCCTAACTCCCAAAATCCTTGATACAAAGTGGTTAAAGTGTCATATTAACCCCAAAATTGAACCAATAAAAACATCAACTTATCCCACAAGAGCAAATCCTTAATGAGGTCCATATACAGAAAAATAAAAAAGCTATGGCTGTCAGACTATGACGGCATAAAAACGTAATTTTTTACAAACGCATTTAGATTGGGTAAAAGTCGTAAAACACAAGAAACTATATAAAATTTATATTGTTGCAATTGTACCAAGCCACTTAGTGAAGTTATCAAGTCGTATATACAGCACAGTGAATGCTGTAAAACATAAACATCTGTGGGCCCAAAATGCACAATACACCCTTAGATGAATTCCCTAAGGGGTATTGATTCTAAGATGAGGTGACTTCTGGAAGGTTTCACCTGTTTGTGTACTTCATAGCAAATGTGAAATGGCACCCATCAAAATCTGTGTTCCAAAAGCCAAATATTGATCTCTGCCTTGTAGGCCCTGCCATGTGCCCAAAAAGCAGTTTACATCCACATATAGGGAATTTCCGTACTTGGAAGGAGTTGAGTAACAAATTTCGGGGTTCTTTTTTCCAGGATTCTTTATGAAAATGAATCATTTTTAGCTAAAAGTGCAGATAATTGGAAAACATTTTAATTTGTCATTTGTACAGCCTAATGGTAAAAAAAAATTTGTTTAACACCTTGGGAGTCAATATACTCACTACACTCCTCGATATATTCCTAATAGGGTGTAGTTTCCAAAATGCGGTCTTTTTAGGGATGTATGTTATGTTTTAGTACCTTAGGGTGTCTGCATACAAAGCCTAATGAAAGTGAGAGCCCAAAATCCAGTAGGTGCTCCTCCTATTCTGAGCCTTGTGGTTGAGTTAAATAGGCACTAAGGTGACTTATGGGATATTTCTAAAAACGGCAGAATCAGAGGAATCAATATTGAGTTGCCTTTCCCTGGTAACATGTACTGTAATTCCAATAAATAATGGATTAAAATTGAAAATATGCAAAAAAAGTGAAATTTCAAAATGTTACCTCCTCTTTGCTTTACTTAAAGGGGTTGTCTCGCTACAAATAATAGCTTTCAAAATGTAGGGATCACTAAATGAAGATATTTCCCCAAATTTTACATTTTTTGTCCATCTTATTTTGTTAAGATATACAAGTAATTTATACCTCCCTGGCTGTTTCAGTTCCCTCAGTGCCCGCCCGTATAAGTTTTTCCCCTGCTGTTTGTTCTTTTGGATGGGGGGGTGACGCCACACAGGTATGGGTTTTGTGTGCCAGCAGAAAAAAGCTTGATTACTAAGTAAACGCATTAAAGTTTTTTTGTTTGGTAATCAATAAAACCCCCCTCTACTTTTAAATTCTTTTAAACAAATTACCAAAAAACACAACAATCAATACTCAAAATTTTTATAATTCCCCCCAAAAAAAATTTACAATTTCATTATAACTTAAACCCCTTTAAAAACACCCCTTAACCCAAAACATTTAAAAAAAACCCCAAATTTTTTAAAATATTAAATTTTTTAACCATTTTTTTTAAAAATTTCCCCCCCAAACCTTTACCCAAAAAAAAAAAAAAAATTTTTTGGGAAAATTGCTACAAAATTTTTAAAAGCCCCCTAATGTTGAAAAAAAAAATAAAAAAAAATAATGACCCAAGTGAAAAGTAAATATGGTAGATGTAATTATGAATTATTTTGTGTGTATAACTATCTGTCTTAAAAGTCTATAAAATATTGTCTTAAAACCCCATCTTTAAAAAAAGGGAAATTTCCAAATTTTCAGATATTTTTCCAACAAGGACTTAATTACCAAAATTATTACTAAATTAAAAACATTGAAGCTCTCATGAAAAAAAAACTCTGAATCACATGGATAGTAAAAACATTAAAAATTTTTCCCCAAAAAAAGTGAAAATTTGGAAAAATCAGTCAGTTTTGAAAAATGGGGCTCCTTGGGAAGGTCATAACTGTTTGTGGCGGTTGAGGTTAGTTATTCATTATTACCATTTACAATTAAATTATTATTATTCCGCTATAAGCTCCACCTACTAACAGTTTATTCAGGGCCATTATCATGTTCAAAAGACTCTTCTGAATCCTAAGAAAACAGCAAACTTTTCTAAATGTCTAAATTATAAGTAGGTCACAAGAAGCAGCTAATATTGCGTTTGAGTGACTTGTCATTAAGGGAATGTCATTTCTGTTTTAACTTGATTTTACCATAATTATTTTTACACAATGTGATTTTTAAAGAAGGATTTAAACTGATTTTAATGAAATGTAAGTTCTTTAAATAATTATCTTATTATTTGGTTTACCCGCAGGTTTATTAATGTTGGTCTTTTGAGTCCTTAAGCTGACAAATTTTTTCATACTAAGCTGTGAAATAGATTTTAATATGGTGGAATGATGTGAGACTTTGTGGAGAGTCTCCACAATGAACTGTTTGATCTGCAATTTGAAAAAAAATTGCAGTTCCTATTTTTTTTTTGTTTTTAAAAGTCAGAAAGTTTATCTTTAGACCTGCGAAACTTTGAAGTGCAGAAAATGACCCCCAGAGAAAGAATGAGGCTGAGAAAGCTGAATGCTGCAGATGAGAAAGCAAAAAGACTAAAAATAAGAAGGGGATTCAAATGTATGTGACAGTAGACAATAGTTTGGGTTTATGTATGGTGGTTAGACAATGCTTTAAAGGGTCCGTCACAAGATTTTTGCCCCCCTTTCTGAGGGACAAAC